>JANIJG010026008.1:19700-78682 GCA_024611175.1 Megaceryle torquata
CCCTAGTGTTCGGGGGAGAGAATCAGAAGGGTAAAAGTAAGAAAATTCATGAGTTGAGATAAGAACACTTTAATAATTGATTTTAAAAAATTATTATTATTATTATAAATTGTAATTAAAAGGAAAATAACAGTAAGAGAGAAATATAAACTAAGAAAGACAAGTGATGCAAATGAAAAACAATTGCTCACCACCAAATGACCAATGTCCAGCCTGTTGCCAAGCAGTGGCCCTGTGGCCAGATTTCCCTCTAGTTTATATGCTGATCATGATGTTATATGGTAACGAATATCCTTTTAGCCAGATTGGGTCAGCTGTCCTGGCTGCGTCCCCTCCCAGCTTCTTTGTGTACCCGCAGCCTACTCACTGGCAGGTCAGCATGAGAAGCTGAAAAGTCCTTGACTTAGTGTAAGCACTGCTCAGCAACAGCTAAAGCATCAATATGTTATTAACATTATACTCATCCTAAATCCAAAGCACAGGACTGCACCAGCTACTAGGAAGAAAATCAACTCTATCCCAGCCAAAACCAGAATGATGACTTAGCACAACAGGCATCAGACTACTGCTTTCCGGTTGTAGCATTCATATTCTCAAGATATACTCAACAGTAGTAACAATTTGTAGCAAGTAGTTTTAGGCTAGCTTTCATTATTTCAAAGATCTTATCTTGTGTGCACACAAATACCTTTTTGATAACCTCTAGGTCAAGATGTTAATCATGTGAGACAGTGATCTGTAAAGGCGTTACAGTTAAATGCTCCTCAGTAGTTGGAAAAAACACCCAAGTTTGCTAATCTTTCTAGTCCAAGAGACTAGACATGACAATGAGAATCATCTTGTGCCCATTAGCTGCCTAAATGATATTGCATAGGCTTCTTAAAATGGAGAGGGATAAGTACCCTGGCTCTATCCATTTGCATTTTTAGATTTTAGGGAGCTAAAGCCAGATCAGAGGAATCTCATTAACAAGTAGGTAGACAGGAATGGAATTGCTTAGTCACAACTTCAATTTACCTAATAATTCACTCACTCTCTCTACAAAAATACTTGTTTACATAATTGATAATTTTGTAAAAGAATATCCCTGGTAAATTAATGGCATGCTGTTCTCATTAGCATCTAGAATACTACAGAAACTGGTTTTTGTCCCTAAACATGACAAGTCAATAGACTCTTACTCTCTAAGTCCAATTCATTTACATTTTATTTTGGCTGCATACAGGTTCATATTCTGAAGCATGTGAGGTATGAGGCAGAATAATTTCTTTTGTTGTCATACAGAGGTCTTTTTTGAAAATATGGGCAAAACCTGGGGTTGGGACAAGACGAACAGATGCTGAGCACAAGGGGAAATAGTCACTGCACTTAGATGGTGATGAAGACATGGCCAGGAGGCTGAATTTCCTGTCTGCCTGTTGTTCAGCCAGTAGAAGCTATTGGAAGCTACCAGCTGCAAGGCAGCTTTTCCCAGGGACACCGAGTGTGACCTGCTTACCAAAATGAGCCCAAAGCCTTGCCCTCCCATTGCCCAATTTACTTCTGCCTGCCCACCTCCACATGCTTCATCTGTCCTTACAGACAACCTCTGCAGATGAAGATCACCCCTGCACCTTTCCAAGCAAAACCCTACCAATGCCTGCGAATGCATTTGCATTGCCAAGGCTGATGCATTTACAGGCTGTTCCTGAGACTCCTCAAACTGTTCCTAGAATCAGACAGTTTAGTAATAAGCCACATGAAGAGATTAATTTACAAGCAGTGTTCTTTCATCTCTCATTGCTGATTGAGGAGTAGTTAATATGTAACCATCTCTGGAAGAGATAGAGGAAAACTCTTGCGCAGTATTTTCTCTCAACACCTTGAGTAAACAGGTCAATCTCCAAGACTGTTCAAATTTATTGGTAAAGCAAAGTGGCATCATTACTTGCTTACTCACAACATAACTGACATTTTAATCTAGCATTCTGCAATACTTCCAGGACGCACATAACCTATGTGCTTGGTTCAAAACCCTCACTAGATAGTTATTTTGCATATACACAGACTTTTTTTTTTTTTTTTTTTTCTGAAAATGGAAGCTATTTGTTACACCTGTTAAAAGATGAAGAAAAATAGCAGAGGGTAATTTCCTTTTGTAAAACATTGACAAACATTTTTTTTCCTAGCAGGTAAAACTTCTCCAACTTCATTTACTAAAAATTCTAGTATAAAAACCACTACTAATATTTGCTCCTTCTTCTCTTTACGGTGCTTCTGTTCCTGCAGCAGTTAACCTAAAGATGGATAAACCCCATGTCAAGTTTATTTCTGTACTAAACCAATTTCATTCCTATACAAAAATGGTGTTTAGTGGAATTACATAGCAAAAGCACAGAACTACATGGTCTTCACTATGATTAGGTCAATTGTTATAGGGTGACATTGCTGGGGTCACGGGCCATTGCTTCATTCTTGTCATCTGTTGTTTTGCTGGAATTGATGTTGGACAAATATCAGTTAGAAGAGTTTGTTTAAACTCTGGCAGGGGGAATTTGGGAATGAAACTAGCAGGATAAGAGATGCTTAGGGACGATTTCTAGAGGCTATTTTAATACTAAGAAAGAAAACACACTGAAGCTGTCCTCTGGCCTTGAAAGTAAGTGACATGGAATAGCCTTTGCTGAAATAATTCTCTAATTCATTTACATTTTCCTATTGGAAATGATCCCCAGACTGTATTAATGCACTTGAATCAAGGTTTATGGTTCAAATGCTGGATGACTGCTGATTGGCCTATATTAGAACTGTGGTGAAGAATGTGCCAATAATTGATTGTATAGGTGATTGTGTCACTAGTTTGTCCTTTGGCTTGCTGGTTCACTACTATCGATGTAGCCCAGAACTTGTCAGAACTATGGCCTACTGAAACCAAAACAATTCTGAGAAGTCTGGCAAGCTTGTGTTACATGTTCAACACACAGGGTTTCACATTTAGCAATGCTTGCAAAGTTAATGATGGTTCTTTGCTAAGAGTCAAAACTATAATTTAGTTCCAGCATAGTATTTGTCATTCATGGTATTTACAGTCTGTTATTAGGAACCTAATGAAGTTCAAGAAGGGCAAGAGTAGGGTCCGGCACCCAGGGCAGAATAACCTCATGCACCAGTACAGGATCATGGTTGACCAGATGGAAAGCAGCTCTGTGGAAAAGGACCTCGGAGTCCTGGTGGGCAATAAGTTAACCATGAGCTAGCAATGTGTAGCCAAGAAGGCAAATGGTATTCTGGGGTGCATTAAGACGAGTGTAGCCAGCAGGTCTAGGGATGTCTTCTTTGCTCTGTCCTAGTGAGGTCACACCTAGAATACTGTGTCCTGTTTTGGGCTCCCCAGTTCAAGAGAGACAGGGAACAACTGGAGACAGTCCAGTAGAGGGCTACAAAGATTATTAGGGGACCAAAGCATCTCTCTTCTGAGGAAAGGCCCAGACACTTGGGTCTGTTTAGCCTGGAGAAAAGGAAGACTGACAGAAGATCTTATCAATGTTTATAAATATCTAAAGGGTGAGTGTCAAGAGGATGGGGCCAGTCTCTTTTCAGTTGTGCCCTGTGACAGGACCAGGGGCAAAAGGCACAAACTTGAACATAGAAAGTTCTGTCTGAACATAAGGAAAAACTTCTTCACTCTGAGGGTGACAGAGCCTTGGAACAGGCTACCCAGAGAAGCTGTGGAATCTCCCTCTCTGCAGAATTCCAAAATCCACATGGATGCATTCTTGTGCAACCTGCTCTAGGTGAAACTGCTTTGGCAAGGAGGTTAGACTAAGTGATGTCCAGGAGTCCATTCCAACCCCTTCCATTCTGTGATCCTATGATTCTCCAGTCTAGAATGTATTTGTCTTCTTGGAAATGAAGTCAGAGATATTCTACCTCACTTTTGATCTAAAGGCAAAACAATTACCAGACACGTTACTTTCTTAGAGGAGAACTAGAACACACAACACTACCTTTTGATCAAGGTGTCTCCTAATGTGACACAACTGTGATTCCATTTCATCAGTGCAACCTCCAAAGTTGCAGTGCAGCCACACAGAAGTAGACACAAGTCAGTCATCTACTAGATTTAAAAAAAAAAAAAAAAAAAAAAGTATATTTTGCACAGTTAGAACCCTCTTTGACTAATGTCCAGTTCCTGGAGCCGGTTAGCCACTGCTGATGACTTCAGATGGGAGTGTGAGTTTTCTAACATGTGGTACAAGAAGGGAGTAGGATTGTCCAAGCCTTTCAAGGTCAGAATTCTACAGTTTTTTACACACTTCTCAAAGACAGACTATTCTGTCCTCACAAGCTGGCCTGAAACACCTTCTATGCTTACGGAGAAATACCCTGAGCAAGAAAACTCTAAGGATAGGTTCCCCTTTGCTTAGTGTTTGCCAGCACTCCTTTTAATGCCAAGTGACTATTCATTTCAACCATGTTTACAAGTCTTATGTTTTTTCATTTATGAGCATTCACATAAACAAGCTTTTTATTCACACAAGTGTTTGCTGAAGGACTGTTTTTCATATGAATACCTGCACTTCGAAGTAAACAAGGGTATTCACTCAGCAAGACTAATCTCTACTTCTTGCTATTTGCTGATTCTTATTCTCATGTTCTAAAAGTAGCCATCATGCATTTTACAAAACAATGCCTAGAAATTAGATGGACAGTCACATGCCAAAACCAAAATGTCAGTAGATTCTGGCACTCCTGCTTAGGACGAGTAATATCTCACAAACAGGTCTGTTAGTCTCAGTGGGACAATTCAAAATAAAGCATTACTCCACCAGTTAAAGACACAGAATCTAGCCCAAACCAGAAAAACCTGTAGACTGCAGGCAAAAAGCAGCCACTCAAGCTCTGTGATAAATACCTAAGGACTTTTTTTTTTTTTTTTTCTCCCGAATGTCAGTCTCATTTTGTAATCAGTCTCTATGCAGTGGCAAAGCTTTGTACATTCACAGAACATTTGTCTGCCATAAATAACATCACAAGCTCTGTTATCCTTCCTCTTTTTTCCCAAGGGACAACACTCCTTAAAGCACCAATGTCACCTTCTGTCATACTTAAAGATTATACGAAACTAAAAACATTAAACAAAGGATGCAAGTGAGGAAATGACAGAATCTGAGATGTAACCTGTTGAAAAATCTCATTTCATGGTGAAAGAAATCCAGGGTATGATGTTGAAAAGCAGTAGGGTGTCTGCAACCTCTTACTTAGCATTCAGTCTCCACCCAACATCCTCACCACAAAAGACTTCAATTCCCTTCTTCCTAGGGACCAAATAATTTCCATATAAAAAGATACTATTAAGGAAAAGACAGTTTTCCACTTTGTGAATACTTTTCCCTTAATAATTTGGAGTCTAGTAAATCAAATTTTGAGTGAGCTGATACACCCAATCTTTTTTTCCCCTCTTTCTGGAACTGGAGGAGCAGATTATAAACCCTTTTTCTCAGTATCTACCCCCCTGTCCCATAACCTTTAGGGCCTCCTTCAGACTCACTTTCCAGTCTCCTTCAGCTCCAACTGGTCCTGCTTATCTCTATAGTGGGCAGAAAGAGATTATACACAAACACCCTACATCTATGCATTAGTACAGTTCAAGAATCTGCTTAGTCTTTTCTTCCAATATAGATTTACTCTCTTTCCTCTCTAGAGCCTTTTTCAGTACTCAGTGGAGTAACCCATTTCACAAGACACTCCTTGCTCTTCCTCCCACCTGAGCATGCCTGTGCTTCCCAGCCTACAGCTCTCCTACACCCTGCCTCTGCCTGGAGACACCCAGGCCCATTGAACAATACCAACTTACAATAGAATATACACTGGTAATATGTCCATAAGATTATGAGATAATTTCAACACTGTTAGTGATGAAAGTATGTATAGTTATAAGCAGTTTGAGTTATGCTGATTCCTCTAAAATTGTAAAATATCAGTTTTAAAAACTATGCTTTACCACATTCCCCACAAAACCATAATTAAATGGATGGACAACCCTGTGTTTGATACAGAAGATTAAGTTTAATTACTGCTTTGTGCTACAAAAAACATTTGGGAGGGGGGTGTGGGGGGGTGATATATGCAAGTATGGTGTTAAAATTCAGCCTTCTGAAAACATAACTTTAGCTCCTTGCAGTTGCCAGATAACATTTCTGAAGTTGTTGAGATATTAAAAATGTGGCAGTTTATTATGAAGCCATTTATATTTCGTCAGACTGTTAACAAGATTTGTGTTATCTGCACCATGCAACAGGAAAGCTGCTGCAGAATCCATAATAACTTCTTATTATGCATGCCAAATTGTTGGTGCACTTGCCAAAGAGAGGAAAGGAATCAGAAGATGATATTAGTAACAGCCTACATGAGTTGAGAGCCAGGTTACCCAACCCTCTTTATACTGTTGCTTGATTAAATTCATACTACATAATCAGCCCATCAAACATTCAAATTATCACAGACTTCAATATTATACTAAATTCTTGGAGCTGAACAGAATACAAGGTACACACACTGCTGATTCCAAAGCATGAAATTATATTCTTTTACATGTTTAACACACAATGATTCCTTGTTTGTCTATACCTACACATGCCCTTCTATATATAGTCTTATTCTGAGCATAACTGTTTCAAGTCATTCTTCTCTTGCACCTTTCTCCCAATATAGAACCTAAAAAATGCCATTTGTCACCAGCTTCCACTGTCTTCAGTCATCATTTGAAGTGTTAAGTGCATCAGAGTGAGACCCTTCATAAGGTGATAATATATCAACAGGAAGTAATACATTGATAGAGAAATTAAAACTCTTAAGGCTAAATAGAACTGACAAACCATTGCAAAAAATATTTTTTTTTCAAACAAGGACCTTGTGATGTTAAAGTGATGACACTAAGTACTATTACTAGCAAGGCACTTACAGAAATGTTGTGTTTCTTGTATATCTTGTGCTTTCAAAGTGCCATCATTTTGAGTTTAAAAAGCCATGTTAAATATGGTTTAGGATACTCAGTACTTCGGAAAATTTATCTCCAAGCACAGAAGTTAAAAACTTTCCATGTTAACTTTCCCAATTTAACGGCACAAAACTGGCTGACCAAGTAAGAACAGAACAGAACACAGGTACACAGAAATTTTCCAAACTGAAACATAACGATAAACAGTCAGATCATACATGGCGATTTAATTTACAATTCCCGAGACAAAAACCAAGGTGAATTGAGTTGAAGGATGACACAAATTTAAAGACTACATTTATGAATCTGAAAGCTATACATGCTTTCTAGACATCCAGTCCTGGACAAAGGAGACAGTGTTGAGCTACAGCTAGTCATAGACATTCATCTCCAAACCACCAACTAGTCGACATCTCCAGAAGGAGTGAAGGCAGTGCCACAAACACAGCACTCCTATTTAGACTGATGAGGTTTAATAGCATGAAATTGGTTCCAGATAGATTGTGTCATTAATATAAAAAATTGTAGCCAAGAGGGGAAGACAAATAGAAGATATATCAGAGCTGCATGTAGACACAGACTAGAAGAACCTCTTAGAGTCAGCAACACGGTCCCTTTAGCACTGTTTTAGGAGAGACAACAATCAAATGACATAATCTGCAGAGGAGCATCCTGACCACACTGGGTCCTTCTCCTGTGCTCTTTGTGATGTCAGTCTCTGCTATATACTGATTTGTAGTCAATTCTTCTCATTCCTAATTCTAAGCTTTAAACATAGACTATGAGTTTAGCAAAATCAACTGCTCTGGAGTTAACTACTTTATTGTCAACCTGATCACCAGTCCCTTCAGATCCCCAGTATTCCTGAGCAGACGATATTTACAAATTTAACATGCTCAGAATTGACCCAGAATCATAATTTCTCTTCCCTATATCTGCCATCCCTGATTTCTACTAGCTTACATTCCCCTTCTGAATTTCCAACAACAACTCCTAAGGAAGTGTTTTAAAATTTTGGAAGTTTGTACTTTACTCACTGGAACAAAACAATCCCTCTAGACACTTGATTATATCTGGGTTGTTTGCTAATTTCCAATTTCATGTAAAACACTTTCAGAATAAACTTCATGATATTGAAATTCACTCTGCTAAAAATAATGGAAAAGTTAGTTGTCAAAAAAAAAAAAGTTATTTCCTAACATTTAAAAACTGTGTTATATTTTCCAAAGTCCAGAAACTGTGCTCTCATATATACCTGTAAAAAGAAGGATTTTCCTACTAAAAAATACAAAGTGTTGCCTCTGGACTG
Source organism: Megaceryle torquata (assembly GCA_024611175.1). NCBI lineage: Eukaryota > Metazoa > Chordata > Aves > Coraciiformes > Cerylidae > Megaceryle > Megaceryle torquata. The sequence continues at coordinate 27,989 of JANIJG010026008.1, forward strand.
GACTAGAGATAGCAATTGAGTAACTGTCTCTATCACCACCCAAAATGATATTGTCATAGTGATTTTTGAAGATTTAGTAGAAGCAATTGAGTTCTATAACTGTTGTTGACTTTCTGAATACTCTGACTTTATCAAAATCTTTATCTGAATTATTCATTGAGCACTATGAATAGCACAATGTCAAATTTAAATGAAGATTCCATTTTTAGACTGTGGCCAAGTCTTTTTTTTCCAACTCAGATTAGAGCTATCAATTCCTATAGATGAGCATAACATGCTTGACCCAGAGGTCCTTGTCTCTTTAAAAGTTATATGACTAAGCTCTTGTTTCAGTAACTTGGATTGATACAGTTATACTGGATTTTCTGAAAATTTTTTACATGCTGTGAAACACCTGTAGGAAGTTCTTCTTTCCCCAGCAAAAAGCTACAGAAAGTTTCAAAGAAAAACATTCTTCCAGCCCATCACACTTGAAAATTCAGTACACAAATCATCTAGTTCTTTCCTTTTTGTCTTCCTTTCTATAAGAAGCCTAGACAATGTTTTTTCAAACATTGGAAGTGCTTTGTGAAAAATTTAATTTAAAGCCACTAAGAAGTTTTCAGTTGTTTCACTCTTTTGTTACAGTTGTAGAAGTACAACCCACTTATACCTGTGAGTTAATTTTATTACTATAAGGTATATATTAGTATATATATGGGTTTACATGTGAAGATAAAAGGTGCTTAAAGCAATGAATTGTGGGTATCACTGGTTAGCTGTGCTTGTAAAAAGTCATACATAAGTCCAAACCAATACTAGCATGCAGCTCAAACTCAGCTCTCAGTGAGGATCAACACTTTTCAATATTAAGAGGAAAGAAAATAATTTAAGAAATAAAAAAAGAAGGGAAAAAAAAAAAGGACAATTGTGTTACTAAATAGTTTCCTTCACAGCAGCTACAGACTTTGAGTAATATTATCAGAGTAACTTCTAAGCACTGATAATAGGCTCACCACTTTCTCTATCATGAGCTAGAGCATGAGCTCATAGTATAACCTAGTCAGGATGGAAAGTGAAAGTAGTTCCAATAATTTCTAGCTTCTCTTAATTAGCAGAATTGAGATTTTTCCTTACCCAACATTACTGCATAGAAATACCTCCCCCATCCATTAGCCTGCTGATCTTTAGACACACTTGCTCAAACTAAACTGTCTTCATCTCAGCAATCTCCCAAAGAACTAGTTTCCATGTATAACAGCTATATATGGAACTGTTGGCTTTTCTAGATGGCATCTTCAGGCATCTGTTGCTTCAAATGTTAGGTAGAAATACAGCTCTTGAGAATATCTAAGTATTTACAAACAAAAAGGTAAACTGGAAAATAATAATGGAAAAGAAGAACCAACATATGCAAAGCTGAAAAAACGGTACAAAGGTGAGCTGTGAGAAGGTATTAAAGACTACCAAACCCTGTGTTCTATTATATAGTTTATAACCAATATCTTCTGCAGAGTAGGTGTGGTGCTGCCCTGTTTAAAGCAGGAGCAAAATTATACTTGTGATTTTATATCAGGAATCCTGGTTTCAAGTGTTTCAAAGTTAGGTCAGATGCTTTTATGTGCATATCCATGAATATAAAGCTGACCAGGCTCTGAGTCAGTTCTGTGTAGGCCACCTCTAAGCCAGAAGTGAGCTCAATGTGTTATCAATGTGTTTATTTTCTCTAAGCCTAAGTAGCTAAACTGCTTTTGCTCAGGATGCAGGTCTGCCTGCAAAAGTCATGTAGAAATACCATAAATCAGAAGGTCTTTGTTGTCTTCAGTGAAGGCTTTGGATCAAGTTCATAAGTTGTATTTAGTGAGGTTTGGGGTTTGTTTTATTTGTTGTGTTTGTAGTTTTTCTTTTGTGAAGGATGACATTTTCTAAAAAAATCTGATATAAAATTAAAAAAAAAAAAAAAAAAAGGAAAGAAGCTCTGACGTATTTTAATTCTTTTAGTAATGTGAATGGCAGTTACTAGCCTTGAACAAAGTCCCCAGAATAAATAGCACCAATTAATTAATTATCCTACATATTTTTCTTTGAATACTACTGGCAGATTTTTTACAGCTGAATTTGTACAATAAGATTAAAATTCCTCATTCCATATCCACATAAGCAGATGACACCTTCCCATAAAAGCTAAGAAAAATTCATTTGATTAGTGAGAATTCTGTATTGTCTTAACTGGCTTTTAATGGTTTGATTTCCAAAGGCACCTTTCAGGGTCACTATTTGAATCCATAGATTCTTCAGGACTGCTGACAATGGCCTGCAAATAAAGTGTTCTTAGGGATTCAGTTTATGTACACTATTTATCATGAAAAGAAATAGAGGAAAACTATCATAAATTCCTGCAGTCCCACCTATTTACATGCTTTCAGTAGTCATTTATAACGTTCTGTGCCTTATCAGATGCATTTTTGTAAATGATACAGTATTTTGAACACAATACTGTGTATATCTTGTATGTGTACTTCTTTGCTCATTCATTAAAGAATAAGATGGATGAGAGCAACTCTGTAGGCTGTGCTCCTATCTACTCTTAGCATTTTCATTTTGACAGATGAATGATGCGTAAAGGCTACAAGCAGAAGGGGCACTCTTGAGTAATCCATTAACAAGCAAGGATTATGCCTTCACCCAGTAAGTGAAGTGACAAATGAGCACTTATTTTGCTTGCTGACAAGTGACAGCACTGACATCAGACATGTTCCCTTCTTTATGCTTTTCCTACACCAGTAAAGATTGAATGGACTAAATCTCAGGTTCAATTGCTTTAGGTACCTAAAGCGCATGTAATATTCATGCTTATCCACATCAACAACCTGACGTCTATGATCATTCTTGATCACTGGAATACCAGCTTGAATGACATCCACTGCTAAATTCACATTAACAAAATGATATTTTGTTGTCTAAAAAAATTCAAGTAGAAAGTGTTGAGTATGTCAGTACCAAATTTCCTCTATTGTGACAATCTAGCAAACAGATTGACCCTGTTTTGCATCTTCTCTGTAAACATGTCATTTTAGAATGTAGGTGGGAAATCTTTGGATATGTATTGAAGTAGAAAATATTATTTCATCAATTTTGGCACTATTACCCAGATTATAGATTGACTACTTTCCACTAACCTTTTAAGGGATAAAATGGAAATACTTAGACCATAATCATGCCTGAAGTTCATGAACACAAGGAAAGGGGCTGATCAAGGGGCTAGGAAGGTGAAACAATGCTTTATTCCTCCTGAGTCTGTTGCTCAAACCTACACAAGCAGTCTTCACATGAGGAGGAAAGCATGTTTTGACAAATAAGTATCTCTGTCAAGAGCTTGGGGGGAAAATGAAGCTGGGGATAAATCTTTTCCATTGCTGTTCCAGGATTGATCAGGCAACCTTTGACATGTGTGAAGAGACTCCACAGTTATTTGTTTACTTATTAGACATAATAAATAGCTAGGACTGATGAAGAATACTAGGCTAGAAATAATAGGCACACCACACCCAGTGAGTCTTTGCTGGACAGACAAGCAGGTGTCAGCCAGATGGGGAAGGGTTGGTATCCATTGATCCTTGGAGTGGGCTGACCCTTGACATTGCTGAGCTGGCAGCTTCCTATTCTTTTTTTTTTTTTTCTCTCAGGTTTTTATACCTTTTCATGGCAACATTTTTCCTCTTGAATCTTTGAACTACTGCCTATGCACATCCTAACAATCTCACCTCTGTTTGCAGTTCTACCTTTCTTATCTCTCATGGCTCCAGGCTACGTGCTTTCTCTCAGCTCACTCACAACCTAGCAGTCTATTTAGGAGTATAAGCCAAGGTTCTGCAGCTGTGCTGAATCAGATCCGGTCTTGGATCATAGGCAGCTCAACCCCAAGAGGAGAGTGATAAGAGACAGAGAACTACAGGGACTTGTCCTCACTTAATTTGTAGTAGGAACTTTTCAATTTGAGGCAAACAGAACATCAGGAAATGTTGAGGGAAGAGGAAGCAAATTTCCCAGTGGATCTCAAAACAAGGACTGGACCTGCAAGCATTTTCACTGCTATTTTATGGTTTTTTTCCTGTCCTCATGCTAAACCTGATAAACAGTGAAATGGTAATGCAAGGAAATAATAAGGAAAAGAAAACCTGTCTATCCCTGAAACTGAGCTCTTCTACATGGAAATAATACTAGTTAATGGTCTGGTAATCACATAACTCTCACAACATGTTTAATTAAACTAGGCCAACACATGTCCCATGTAGCCATATATTGGAGCTATGAGGCCAAAATAAAGATCACTTTACAGAACCCCCTTCTCTACGAACCCCAGAATTACCACTGATATATCTCTAGTGTTTGCAAGAGATAATGCTGAGCAAAGGATTTGGTCCGGATGCTTTGAGTAGTACTTGCCGAGTGCCCTCAGGTTGAGATCTGCTTCTCCTTACAGCAGGGCCACCATATCACATGTTATGTCTGACATTTAGAGACCAGGTAAGGCAAAGCAAAAATAAGATGCAATGTGCCCTCTACATCCTCCCATTCTTGAGACATTCAGTCTTGGTACAGTTGCATTCACAAAAAGTAAAAAAGGGTCAAAAGCTTATACTAATTTATTCTCATTGCCAGGAGCCATTACACAGTGATCAACAGATGAGTGCATACTGATTTAATAATCCATTCTATGTGCCCACGGAGTTATGGAACTGTGTGTGTATACATCTTAAAGGGTCACAGAAGGGTGTCAGATCACCCAGAAGTTCTCTGCCTTTGGGGAAATTTGAGAGTCAATGTAATTAGCTTTTGGACCATGGATTACACTGTTGCCACACTGCCACTTTAACATGTTTGACTAGGAGTTCTTGAATTCTTTTATACTTTAATGCATAAGAAAATAACGTACTTTCTCATAAATTACCATTTCCAACATAATTATTTTAAAAAAGAACTTGTTATTAACATCTTCCATAGGAGAAACTATATTAATAAATAAGATCTCTTCTGTTCTTTTCCCTTGCACTAATTGTTTTTTAGTTTGAAAATAATCAAAACCCTCTTACTTATCTTCAGTAAGACAGATTTTTAATTATAGTTGCATGCAAATGCACACACCCACCACATTATAAATTTCACCCTAGGAACTAAAATTCTTTTATTACTTATGTAAGTAAGCTTTTCTTTAAGTTCTAGAAAACTAATTACATTTTTAATTATAGTATATAAATATTTTGGTTTTTCCATATGAATATACTGAAAATACATCCAGTTATAAAACCTACAGCCTAGAAATAACACATGTATTCATTTCTAAAATGAAAGTTGGATGGTTTGAGGATTTTACACAAGATATAAAAGCTGATGTTCTGGACTAAGAAATCAGACTGCACTGCATTAATTATTTAGTTCCATGATTTGCATTTCACTAGTAAAAATACATTTTCTCACTTTCTTCTTTCTTAGAAGCTGTAGAAGTTCTACTCAAATCTAGTGTCTCATGTGAGTAGCAAACAAAATAAAATTTAAAAACCCAGTGTGTTAATGAAACAGAATTTACCTTAACTACCTCATACTTTCATGGAGCTGTAGGCAACATTAATGTTCTTGGTTTCCATTTTCTTAGATTTAAAAACAAGTATCAGATTTCTTTGTTCACTCAAATATTAGCATTACAAACTAGCATCTAGGTATGATCCAAAGGGTCAAGCTCCAGCTAGACAACCTGTTGATAGAAGTTTGTTTCTGTCTTTTACATTTTACTGCTTTTCTTCTATGTTTGCATTTTTGAAATAACATGCAGAAGATCGCTACTCTGAAAACAGACTAGTGAACTAAAACATAAATAAGAATAAACATGGGATCATGAGAGTGTGTATGATGATAGAGACAGTATCTTTAAGGCATCCCAGAAAAAGAGTCTTTTTTTAGCCCAATGTCCTTGTGACTATTGAATCCCAGACAGAATCAGACACAAAAGACAGCCCTCTGTCTCAGATACTGAGGCCCAGCAAAAGACTTAGTTGTCTTACTGACAAATAAAGTGCCTTTAGTCAAAAAACAGATTCTTAAAATACTGACTCTGCTGACTCCTGTCCCTGCTGCTTGCAACTGCAGAAAGACAACTATGTTTTCGCTATAGTTTCTTGACTGTCTCAAGCTATGATTCTCATGGGACCTAGTGGCTTCAATTGAAACAGCATAATTAAGGAAACAGGAATCAAATTAACTCATGAACTGGGATTTAAACACTCTGTCATGATACCAAATGTTTCCCTATCATCTATTCAGTCCACAGAACCAGGCTCAGGCCTTCACTGAACACTTGAGAGAGACAGGGCTTAAGCCAAACTTGAGAACTCCTCACTCTTAGCAATTCAAGCTCCACCCTGCAGCTAAAATTAATGCAAAGCCATAGAAATTATTTGAAAATAAAGGATCCTTTATGCCCTTTAGAAGAAATATGTTTTGCTCTGCAAAGTTTTCACTGACAGGCAAAACCAACCAAATGGTGCTTTTTTGGGGGGGAAGGGGAGAAACATGGTATTCAAGACTGATCTCCACAGTTTTGTTTGATTTTTGCAATACAAGATGCATAATTTTGTGTTGAGTATGAAACACTACTACATATGGAGTTTAGAAGATTTTAACTCCATATGTTTTGAATTTTACCTTCTTAACGTGGATAAAAACAATATAAAAACAGCTTATCAAGCCTATCTGAGATATGGTGCTAGGTTGTGATTCACTCATCTGGTGCAGGAAAGAAAATAAGGCAAGCCTAATTCACTGTGTGCCTGCTGAGGAAAGAGCCAGAGTAATGGGTTTTTTGTAGGTTTTTGAGGTCTGGGAAGTATGATAGTCATGTATAAAAATATATAGTCTGAGACCTAAAGATCTCCCAGTCAAATAATATCTGCATTAATCACTTTACTGGCTTTTAATTTTTATTCCTTTGAAAATGCATGCAGGTATAAAAATTTAAATGTGGAGATTCCTGACAAATACAATACTACACAATGCCAATTAAAAAAAATAAATTAAATTGTACATGAAGCAGAAGAAAATTATGACATTATACTGGAGGGAATGGTAAGAGAGCTATAATTACATTATAGAAAGACATGTAAGTTTTCTGTTTTAAATGTGATGAGAATGAGACGTTAAGACCTCACAGATGGATGACAGATGACAGAAAATAAAATTAGGTGTACTCTAACATAATGTTAGGTTACTGTTATTGTACTATGATTAGCGTATTGCATACAAAGAGCCTGAAGTGACCAAAATGGAAATGGCAGTAAAGTATGATTTACAGAATTCAATGATTTGTTCTGTGTCCTTGGGCAAAAGGTTTAAGGACTAGTTTTCAAAAAGTCAGATGTGCATCTAGACATGTGAACGCATACTCCTGTTTGCATGTGTAATATGTGATAGAGGGCAGATTGACATAGGAAAATGTCTGGTTATTCATGTGAGTTAGATATGAGTTCACTTGAATAAAAACTGTGTAAAAACCTGGAAGTTTGCATTCTACATATGTTTCAGAAAAATTCAATCACCTGTACAGGGATTTTAAATACTTATTATCAACTTTAATTTAAAATGTTTCCATATTTTCATGGAACATCCCTGACTAAGAAGATCCTCCTTTTACTGAAAATAAATGAGTATCTGATTATTCTCTTACAAGTATTTCATATGATCCAAATTTGTTTTCTATTATAAAGAGAAAGAAACAAGTAGATACCTGGAATAGCACGTGTGCAGCAGAACTTGGTAACAAAATCAATTAACTTGATGACATCATCTGTACAAAAAAAAAAAAAATACAGGAAAGCTTTCCCTGTCTTTTAAAAGTCTAAATAGAAAGTATTATATGCACTATATGGGTCTTCAGCTTCAGTTGTCGCAGGTGTACTCGTAAAAAGGTCTTTTTCCCTAGTAGAGAACTTTGAATCACAGTAGTAACAGAAATATCTTATTATACAGGTGAAGCTGACTATATACAAACTACTTTAAAATTGCTGCAGCTAAGGATACAGAAAGGATAGAAGAAATTTTTCTTTTCATTGTTTTTAAGCTAAAGGTGTTCACAAGTCACACCACCACACACTGAGACATACTGTCTTTCTAATAGTTATAAAGTTAATACTGACTCAAATTGTAACTGAGAAGGGTTAGTGTAACCCTGATGGTGCCCATGTACTGGTCTTTTCCAGTAAGATTTTGGAGTTCACACTTAGAAGCTCTCTACTTTTGCAGAATGTATGTGCATGTTTTATTTTCCATACTGTTCATTTTATTCTTAAATCCCATAGTCTATTTTCTTTAGCAAGCTCTACCTCTGGGAACAAGTTGTCATTAACTGTTAATTATAAACCCATCAACATCTTTCACTGGAGACTTCAGTTTTAAATGCTTTTGAAGTCATGCTATGATACAGCCCAGCAGTGCTAATTTTGGGCTGTATAGTTGGCAAGGTATAGCAGCACCTGCTTTTGATGTACTAGAATGTAATTTTCAGCACTCAAACTGTCCTGAGCACACTAGAACTAAGTCTCAGGTACTTATTCTGATAAGGGAATATGTGAACCCAATTTTGGCAATATATTTAGTGTGTTAATACACTCTTCTAAGCAAGCTAATTTGGTTCATTTTTTTCTGAGATTAAAACAGTGAACTGAGAAACAGGGAATTCAAATTAAATTCCAGACTGTGACAGATGGCTTTTGAAAAAAATTAGTTGAAAGGTGAAAGGAAAAACATTCTTAAAGATTCATTGTTAAACTGAACCCAGTGGTAATTGTGAACAGTTCTTCCTCTTAGCTCAATCTGATTGAACCACTGATTACCAGCTACACATCAGGTATAAGGAAGAAAGTTCAGTGAAAACAGAAATAGGAAACATGAGCAAAGTTATTAATTTAAAAGTCTATATTTGATATAAACAGTTATAGGTTCTACTGAAGGCTTACTGTTGTGTATAAGTATGTACAATTCCTCCTAGCCTCTTTGCTGAGATAAGTGACATGTTTTCGGATTGGTGAGTAGAAAACCATTTGTTGCCATCATTAATACAGTTGTGATATTTTGATGGTGTTGATGGGTAGAATTTATGTTAAGGCTGGGAACATCTCAGTCTTTTTACACAGATGCATAAAAATTGATGGCATTTTATATGTGGTACCATCTGCTTTTTATAGGTTTTGTCATCTCTAGATATTTTTATTTTAATTAATGCTCTCTGCGGAATTCACTTATTTAATGTTGAGCTTGTTATTAGGAAGAAAACAAATATTGCTGTATATATAAAACAGATAAATTGTACAGTCAGTTGTATAATATGCTGAGTGGCTTTCATTTCTGTTGAGAAGGTAAATAAAAATAAAAGTAAAATAAAAAATGGATAAAATGGCCTGATTTCCAGAAGCACCTAACATCCCAAATTCCACTGTCTACTAAAGAAATTTTGGGCAGATCCAAGAATCATTTCCTTCATTGTTACTTTGTTGGGGAGATTATTGACCTTATTGACATCATTCACTTTCATCTCAGAGCACACTGCCCACCTCACAATCAATTTCTCTCTCATATTTCTGCCCACAGCAGGAGGCATTACTGCATGATGGGAACATTGTAATCAAACTACACCAGTGTCCTCCAAACCTTGAACCTGTGCCCAGGCTGTGAGTCTGGTGCCTCCACTAATTAACTAGTCTAAATTTATCTGTCAACATTAATTAGGAAAGCCATTGTCTCCAGATATGTGACCTGATGAAAGGAGACAGGAAAAATGTCTAGGACCAAGAAGGCATGAAGCACCAGCTTCGTGTTATTCATAAGCTTTAGCCTCATACTGGTGGAAGTTAAGGATGCCCAGTCCCTGGTAGGATTGGGTGCAGCAGTGCCTTCCCACTTCTACGATGTTCAAATCCTGACTTGAGTCAAGTCCTTTTCTATTGTCTTACCCTGTAAGCAAACAGGAAAGGAAACAGAGAGAAAGGATGTGTACAGTCATCTCTTCATTTTCTACTAACCAACCAGAAAAGTTGGCTGCATAGTGTGTCCTCACACTGGGAGAACCACTACACTCATTAGATATACACTAACTTGGGCACCATAGCATGGGCAGCATATAGGCCACAGCAGGCTGCATACAATGTCTAACATCCTAGAGTCTGCCTTGACCTCTCTGCTGCCCCAGCTGCACCACTGTCAGCTCATGAACTAGCCAGCAGAAAGCTAGCTCAGGCTGTGCTGTCATCAGACCTTGCATTCTGGTTTGCTCTAGGACAATGTATCTTTACTATATTCATTCAAAAATGGTGGTAACATTACATACTAATCTTGAAAACAGAATTTTCAATAGGAAACTATTGTTGTTCAGTATATGTAAAATATAACAGCAAGATTTTGTATGTGGCTACTGATCGTGAGATACACCAAAATGCTTGCTCTGGAATACAACAGTCAACCCAAAATTTGCAACATCTGAAAATTAAAAAATTAATGATTGTGAAGATCTCATTCACACTGAAATATTTTTCAACTGATTAAATGTCCATTTATCTACCTAAATGTGGACCTTCTAGATAGAACCATTAGGTATTTTCTATATAGCAGGAAGAGAAAAAAAAAAACCAAACCTGCCAAATTCTTTCTCTACCGTGTAAGATAGCTTTGCCATGGAATTGTGCCATAATTAAACTTACACTACTAGGTGACATCTAATCTTAATTATTTGTGCAGTCAAAAGAATGGAAGACAATGAAGAACTTAAGAGAATAAAAATTCTGAAAAGATAATTGAAATAATAGGAAATTATTTGTAACATAAATAAGCATAAAATAACACATATAGAGGGAAGCAAACTGTCTTTCATGATGTGTCAGTATACATAAGGATAAAATGTGATCTCTGCACTTCCAAGAGGAAGCTTTTATTCAGAGCTTACTGTGAGTGATCTTTAACATGCATATAAGATAGACACAGATGTAAAGAACTCACAGCCTTAGCAGCTACTATACTCACAAACAAGCTTTGTAGAGGCAACCTCTCTTTGAACTTCATCCCCTCCTTATTCACTTGCTGAAGCTCTTTCCATTCATTTCTGTTGCATCCTACTCATCAAGGACTTTCAACAGCAGGAGCTAGGAAAGCTTGGGCACATTTTTCTGTCATAAGATGCTCCTCTCATCTTGCTCTTACTACAGAGGAGCTTACAAATATTTGAAACAAAAGGAGCATAGTAGAAAGTCGTTTGTTATAACTCTTACTGGTTCAGTGTGCAAGGTCAGCTGTCTGGTATGATCTTCTTCAAATTACCTTGCATTTACCATGTGGTGAGAGTTTGTTTGTAGTCAGTAGTTTTCATCAGCTACTTCATATTAATTACCCATATATATGTTCTTACCTGGGGTAACTGCAAGTTCATTTGAACTGACCCATATACTCATATCTACTTATGTATAAAACAGAGAATTTTAGAATATTTTGCTAATGCCCACAACTTAGATTCAGGCTGTGTTGAAGCAATAAATGCAGTGATTTTCTTCATGCATATGGATTTCTTTTCAACATATTCACAGAATTGATTATTACAGACACCATTCTTTCTAGTGTATACAAGGTTTTTCTCTGTTCCTCATTTCTTTATGAAACATGTAAGTATTATCTCTTCTTAAAAAAAAAAAAAAGTATAGAAGTATATAGTACAGAAGTATAGCTTTTCATGCTTTTGCAGGGATTTTTCTTTCTTGTTCATCACCAAAGTCCCTTTACTCAAGTACACCAAAAATGCAGTTGTCACTTCTTTTCAAAAGTCACTTCTTTTTCATGAAGCCTGCATTGTTTAACAGCTATGTATTCAAAAAAAATTATATCATGTACAAAACACAAGGACAAGGAAAAAGGAAACAATTGAAACTGCCTATGTATGTGACTATATACAGGTATAACTTACAGTAGAAGGAGCTTGCAACATAGGGGAAAAACAACCAAGCTAATATGTTATTTGTGATGGATATTTGTTTTCACCTAAGGATAGGAACTGAAATTTATTGCTTTGTTAAAGGGTACTTTAACAGCCAAAATTATATTTAACTTCTAGAATGAGACTTGAATGTGATACGTATTTTATTTTTAGACTCTGCAGACCAAACATCAATCATTCTGTCCATATTTGAGAGGAGACAAAAAAGCAAACAATAGAGCAGAATGATACTGAGGCTAAAATCTCTCAGATGTTTGTGAATATACAAGTCTGTAAATATTGATGATTCTTGGCAATAAAAAACATTCCTATCAATCTGACTCCAGGGAGCAGGGAAATTAAAACAGATTTCACAAGCCTTCTAGCATTAATTGAATAATGACATCAATTAGCAATTCCATTAAATTATTGAGTCTCACATATACAACCACATTATCTCATACCTTCCTCCTTTTAGGCAAAGATGCTTGCCAGGGTAATCAAGCCACAGTACTAGAAGAGACAGGAGTGACCATTCTTAACATAAAAGAAACCACAGAAATTGGATTTCAGGGGTAGGAAATTCCTCCAGTAAAAGATCATGGTTTGCCTTGCAAGTCCTAGAGATACCAAAAGAACAGAGTGGAAGCTCTGACGTGATCTCTGTGTGACTGGCTATTTTAGTCCAAATAATAACAGCTTTACTTATTCGAAGTTCCTGTTAGCAAGACTGGAGCTTTTGCCTGGGTATGTTTTATGGATATAGATTTGGAATTTGGATTTATGTCACCTTCATGGTGTACTATCACTAAGAAAAAAGCATCTGCTGCCCTGGGATATGTACATCTTTCAAAGGACGTCAGTTCACCTCTTAATTACAGGAGTGCATTTTACTGAGAGAACAGTGGGAGGTACAGGGCAGACAGAACTGTAGGGCTCTCACTTTGGCAGGAGGCTTTCAGGTATCCACACAAGGAAAATGGTCCAATCTGTGTTGCCTGCCTGTCTCTCTTCTTCCTATGAAGAACACTCAGGCAAATTTTTTTTCATACAGAAGTATCTTTTTTTCTTACTGCCTGGCATGGACCAAACTTTGCCTTCAGCCTTTTGTTTTCCTCAGGCAATAACTTCTGCCCTGAACTAAGTCCCAGATTCTACACTTTCTTTTTGCTAGTAATGGGGAAAGGAGAAAATGAGAAGATAATATCTTGCTTGCTTGGATTCAGGAACCCAGTTGGTAGCATACAGATGAAGGGAAAAGAAGCCAAAGGCTATGTTTAAAGAGGGGAAAAAAAAGCTAAGAAAGATGGGAATAGCACCAGCAAAATCTTTGTCATTGACCACAACTTCCTAATTCACACTGAAACATGGCAAGAGATTTTAAACAGTGAGGGAGACTTCAAGGAGTATAAGTTAAAGAGCGTGTTATACAGGGGCAAGAGGTCTTTGTGGGAAGTTGGCATTAAATCACAAAGAAGAGCTTCTAGGCATATGCAGAAGCTTTAGCCTGGTCAGCAGCTACTCTACCAAGGTCTTGTCTAGGCTGGAGTTTGGCCCCAGATGCAGCTTGTAACTAACATAAATTCTCTTGTGCAAATAGTGTTCTCTGCAGTTTGTGCTCTGGGTTGCATCAGGTTACGGTGTAATCAGAGTCAATTTCCAACCTAGGAAAGGATCAGATTAGTCTAAATTAGGAAGTATATGTTTTTGTCCAAAGATGTTGCTAGCTGGACAATCATAACTAAATGCTAAGAGTAGAATTAGCCTCCAGGAACAGAATTAATCAAAAGCCTCTGCAAATACATTTGCTTGACTTTTACATTTGTAGGCAATACAGCAAGAGCTCTTTGAATTTACATTAAAACTACACTAATTCTTTAAACTAGTCAAATTTAACTGCATATTGTACTTTATAATGCAAATAACTGTGTTTTCTTAATATGTACTGGGGGGGAGAGGAAAAAAAAATACTTCAGAACTTCCAATTAAACATAACAGATGAGAATCAATGACATCTTGGAAATAATGTCAGTGCAGATAAGACTGGGAATTTAATGTGTTCAGTAATACTTAACTTTCCAAACTAAACTATTAGAAGTACAAGCCACATTTGACATCCCAGGAATCTGTAAGAAATCTATTGAAAGAAAAATATTCTCAGTGAAGTTCTTATTATTGATTTCCATGTTTCATTAAGTGTTAAAATTCTGCTGACTGTGAGGGCTTCACTACTGCAGTAATGGTTACTCTATAAATGTGACAGAAACTCACAAATTTGAAGTTACTCCATATCTGCACTTGTGTAACACAGTGAGCCTGGCCCTGCACCTCACCTGCATTGAGTGAAATCACGTAGCAGTGGAATAGGTAAGAGCCAGTAGCAGCAGCTCAATACACGTGTTCAGTCTACTCGTGTATCAGTGTGCTGCTCTGCTTTTTAATTTTTATCTCCCACTTGTGCTGGACAGAAAGAATTTGTCATTGATGTATTCATTGGAGAGGAAAAATACTGGAATTATGACCTCTTCTGATTCAATTCACTAACAGTATTGATTTTCTAATGGAATCTGAACTAAGATTCAGCTGATTGACATCAAGGGGGAATAAAAGTTGTCACGGTGGTGAAGAAGGAAACAAAGAAAATCGTAGCCATATTCTGAAAGAGGTAGTGATATATTATAGCAGAGGTGAGAGCTCTGATGTACACATTCCAAAAGTGTTATCTGTTCAAATTTCTGAAGAACTCACCTTAATTGATTTTTTGGGGTCTAAATTTATGAACTTCCTTTATCACTTGGTGCTTGTTATCTTGAGAAGGGCAGTAGAGCTCCAAATGTCTAGAATGTGCTCTTATGGCAAGAGCAGAATTTATTTCCATCCATTTCTGTAGCTGGAAATATATTTACCTTCTTTCTTGTAGCAAATATATAAATTACTTTATGGGATAATTATCATAATAAGTGAATTTACTATTTTGTATAGATCACTGGAAAGGATTTGTGGAAAGAGGAAATATTTTATGCTATTTTAGTATCCTTAATGTGAAAATACAATCACACAAATTATTTTTATGTTCTTTTTATTAATTTTAGATCTTTAAACTGGCTTCAGTAGAAAACATCTCCTATTTTTCATAATAATTCACAAAAATAAGATTTCCTTTTTCTTACTCTTTCTATTTCTTGAAAACATTTTCTGAATTCAAAAGATATTGTGTTTACAAAACCATTTTCAGTAAAGTCATTCAAGAAGTACAAGTAGATATATGTCAAATAAAATTCTTAAAAGTCAGAAAAAGAGATTTTTCTCCTCCATAATTTAAAGAATCTACTCAAAGGCAATAATTTGAGGACCACCAACACAAATATCCATGAGAAAGCATTTTTTATGAGAAATTAACTAGTCTAATGAGGTGGTTTTGGTGAAAATCATTTCAGTGACAATGTTGTATTAGCACTGATCAATGCAGCACTACTGAGGGAGTTACAGGCCTGTGACCAGCCGTAGCAGAAACAGAAGTGCACACTAATGACCTGCACACTGAGCAGGCAAGCACATTAACCACCGGCTTTAGCTTCTAAATAATACCTTTCAGGACTTTCATTTTGGGCAACAACATAACATTTGAATTAAAATGCATATTACAGATGTCAGACACAGTCTCCTCTGGACATTCTCCAAGACCTCAATATCTTTCTTGCATTGAGGTGCCCAAAACTTAGCACAGTACTCAAGGTGTGCAATGCCGAGTACAGAGGGACAATCATCTCCCTGCTCCTGCTGGCCACACTATTTGTAATACAAGCCAGGATGCCATTGGCCTTCTTGGCCACCTGGGCACACTGCTGGCTTATATTCAGCCACTTGTCTATCAATATCCCCAGGTCCCTTTCTGTCAGGCAGCTTTGCAGCCATTCTTCCCCAAGCCTGTAGCATTGCATGGAGATTTTGTCACCCTTCTGTACACCTTGTTGAAGCTCATACCATTGACCTCAGACAATCAATCCAGTCTAAGTCCCTCTGTAGAACCTTCCTACCCTCAAACAGATCAACACTTCTACCCAACTTGGTGTCATAGTGAGAGTGCATTCTATCTCCTCATCCAGATCATTGATAAAAATGTTAAACAGAATTGGTCCCAACACTGAGACCTGAGGAACACCACTTGTATGACAAAAAGAAGACAAACTGTAAAGAGTAGGATTTATCTTTCCTAGCTTCCACTATTTATAAGCTAGTCTAAGCTATTTGTTCAACATTTACATCTTAGTCTAAGCTATTTGTCTAGTCTCCCTCTACAGTCAATGAAGCAATGGAGACATCTCCAGAGGAAATTCATCCTATCTTTTTTCCTATCAAGTGTCTTGGGATGAGATGACTCATAGGCTGGATGTGCTTTTCTCTCTATGCTACATAAAAAAGTCACCTTAATAACCAGCTTCAACTAGGGATGTAACACCTTACAGCTAATGTTAGGTGAAGTCCTTGTTAGGTTTACCACAATATTTGTTACAAAAATGTTGTACTCTACTCTGGCTTACATCTATATTATTACCAGAGGTAGGGCTAAATCCTTAAGAAAAACAAAGCAGAAGTCTCAGAGTAAGCAAATCAAACTTTTTCTTAGGCTTACCATGTACAGACAGATTTGTGAATCTACAGATCTGTCTATTTGTCTGTCTTCTTTATTCTGTGTAACTAAAAAGCTCTCAAGCAGCAGGGGCTGTGTGTATTATCTTCATGTATTTCGGTGTCTTTGCACACTAAGACAATGTAATTGGGTCATCAGAATCTGTGATGCTGGCTACTCACCTATCAATTTTTTTTTTCAATGTCTTGAAAACAGCAAGGCAATTTTTAAAGGGCTCTGAAACCAAGCAAGTTTGGCTGCACTGCCTCAGGGAATACTTAAAAAATATCTTTTATTTAGAGGCAAAATTGGTCTAAGGCATTTTCACTTTCACCTGGCCTGGCTAACTATTCCTATTCACATGCAGATTTTGCTGCCTCCCTTAGATGCTGCTGCTGCTGTTTGTGCTGCATCAGTGAGAAAATAGCTTTTAATATATTTCCATGAGCACAGATACTGGCATAATTGAGGGAGCAGAGTGGCTTGGAAGCAGTGCTCAGAATACAGGGAGCAAAAGGAGGACATGTTTTCATTTGCTTTGTTGCTGTTGGAAAGTTAATGTTATCATCTATACTGAGATGCACATATGATCCTTAAGACCACTTATCCTGTGCAATAGGCCTTTCTAGGTGAGAAGGGACCTTTTATTTAGAGTGTCATAAGTCATCTCTGATTATATTTATCCTGTGGTTCCTAGAGATAGTATGTTTAGTTTTAGGCTGGCTACATACAGAGACTACACACAATCACCTGAATGAAAGTGATGAAATCATCTTCACCCACTTAAAATTAGTCTAAAAATTTTGAAAGATAGCTTTAACCCAGAGATTTGTGGTGGGTGAGTATCTTTTAGCCAAATATATCTCATTTTGTGCCATATCAGGCATCAGTCTCCTTTATGAAACCAGCTGACTTAAGCACCATGGTGTGTTATGTTTAGTTTGAGAGAAATACAATACTTGCACTTGATATGAATTCAGTCTGTTTTGCCAGGAGACCTGATCTTGTTAATAAACCAAGGTCTTCAGTACTGCATTTGACCTCGGTTCACTCTCAGAGGAAAGAAGAATGAACTTCTAATTGTCTTTACACATAGCAAAATTATCCAGCCCACCCTGACCCCCACCACCAGGCCAGCTGCAGACAAACTCACTTTGGTAGAAAACTCTGTTTTCATTCACAGTAAACTCCTTAATTTGTCTGAATGATCAGCTGGATAATAGCCATAACAGAAACAAAAATGAGCCTAACTCATACAGCGAAAGATCTCCACAAGGTTACAAATTGTTGTTTTTTAACAGCTGTATACCTTTATTATTTAACCTCTGAGATTTTCAGTGATCCTCCTTCTACTGCTGCAAACCCTTAAACCTGCTCACACTAGCAAGCAGCAGGGACCATTTTGGAAGCTGAGGTATTACTTGAAGAGGAGAAATATGAGCAAGGAGGGAACTTCCATCATAACACCCATCTGTGCTTCTCTAGTGCCTAGTATCCAAAATTTCCATTAGTCTGGCAAGGTTCTGCAGTGCACAATATATTCTGGCTACTCTACCTTTTGTCCCTGACATACCTCTTATGTGTTGTGGGCCAGAGGGACTGATGAAGAGATAACATCATCAGTTTTATGTCAGCTGCAGAATTCTCCATTCTAGGGATAATCCTCTGCTGCACATTACAGAATGCTTCAAGGTCCCTTTATGTTCTTCATGTGGGTGGACCTCTGCACAGGCTTGAATCTGGCCCACAGAGAGCTTTGCATGCTTTAAGTTCTGTGATTTGTGTCATCTTTAATGAATGTTGTTTGGGTAAAATCCTGTATGCAGTTTGAAAGTTCAGTCTGAACTTTGCCTTCATCTACCTGTTTGTGACTGTGTCCAAAGTAGAATTTAACAAATCTTATTTTGCTCTCTTACTCCAACAATACCAGTCTAACACTGAGGCCCAGACCACAGCTGTCTAACAAAGGAGGGAAAGAAGACATTGTTACTGGCTGTGGTACCTTGTATATTAATTGATTATACAATCAACTACCTCTGAAACATTTTAGATGCCGCTGCAACTGGTAAAGATGACTAACACTCTCAGGCAGTACTTAGGGAATCTGTTCTTTTAATTAGAAATAGTCTGACACTATAATTTATTAAAAACCATTCCATAAATCTCTTTATTTGCAGTAATTGATTATTCTCTCCTATCTCACTCATCCAGTGTGCAGTCTGCATTACAGTCAAGGAAAATACAAAAGGCTTTTATCTGTCAGCAAAAGGAATGTGTATCCTTGCAGCACAGTGCAGTGAAAAGAGTGAATATAATTTTAAAGTGGTAGAGGAAATTCTAGTATTTTCATATATTTTCAGTTACAATGTAATTCCTCTTCTTGGTTTTAACAGTGACTGCAGTATGTGTATTTGCTGCTTCCTAAAGCAGCTGGACACATTACCAATTTTCCACATATACAGCATTTTTCCTAGTGTAAGACAGTAAACTTCTTATCAGAGTGATAAGTGAGACATCTCTGGAAGAAGCCCTAAGAGATAGACTGGACAAGTAATGATGTAGACATTATAATCGACTCAGATAAACTCAGAAGTTCTAGAATTCAAAACCAGATATTGATCTTGACATTGAGGGCCTGGATGTGGGAACAGCTCAAAGTTATCACTAAGGTATTTGCAGTAAATGTAGAAGTGCCCAGAAAAAAAAATAAAAAGGGTTAAAAATATACAAGACGTAAACTAGTTTCCCCAGAAGTTGAATATAGAATTAGATGTGTTTTCACAGCCCAAATTTCAATATCCTTTCCTTCATTGGGCCTGCATTCATTCTAGGTACCATTAACTGCTGAGGTCATTTTGCCCCATAATGATTCTGAAGTTTAGGTCATTTGGATAGTGATGTACTCAAGTCCTGACATAAATCAGGTGGTTTATCATCATTAACATCTTCTCATGGACACAAACAGCTGAATTTACACCCAGCCTGATTGGGCATCTACCGTTGCAGAAAAATACAATGAAAAGTTGTAAGAAAATAAAGCATTATCAAAGGGAAATCCTTATGAATAAAGTAATTATGAAAAATTAAGTTGGAAGATAAAGCTGTGGATGCTTAGAAGACCCATTTTTGAGGAGTTCTAGTTTCAGAAACATGAGGATAAAGGTAATCCACCATGTGCTGATGGGAGAGGGTGAGAAGGAGAATACATTGCAGCTGTCTCTTCACCAGTGCTCCAGAGCAGCTGAAAAATAAAAGCATCAAGAAGTATAGTCTAGAATTGCTTTTTATCGGTTGGGTTTGGGGTTTTTTTTTTCCTATTTTATATTTTGTTGGCTTTTTTTAGAGGGGACAGAATTCTAGGACTCTATAACTAAAGCCTATAGCTTTTTGTCATTGGTTGAGAGAACTTACCCATATTTTTTTCTGCTCTTTGACTGAACAAAGCTATATAATCTTTACTGATGGTTTTCTAAAAAATGAAAGGTCAAGAGATAGCAGGATGTAAAAGCCATTGTTTGCAGAACCTGCCAGCTGGGATGAATATCAGCACCTTTAGGAAAAGTGTATCTCCCACATAGCTGCAAGAGACAGTGTGAAGGCTTGCATTGCCAGTCCCGAATTCCACAGAGAAGTTTTTGCTTGTTGGTTTAACCCATCACCCTTCTAGGAAACATAAGGTTTTGCAGGACCTTAGAGTAGACTAAAATTCTATCTGTCCTGTCTCTGACAATGTCTGGTATTAATGGGCAATGTAAGAACAGAAAAGGTCCCATGACATGTTCCCAGTAAGAGGCTTCTAAGTCAGACATGGTACCTTTGTTCTTAATAGCTGTTGATGGTTGTTTCTTCCATGAATTTGAAAAATTCAAGTACACTCTGTGTTAGCACATCTTGGGACAGGGAGATACAGTGTAAATAGCAGCAGTGTGGGGAAAAAAACCAACATCCTGTTGATTATTTTGAAAGTATCATCTCTCAATTTCATTTGATTCTGACTTTTTTTTTTTTTTTGAGTTAACAAGAAAAAATGAGCAACAGCTATTTCTCCACTCACCCATGTAATGTGCATTCCTATCACAGCTCCCTGATTAGTTTCATTGCTCATAAAGAAATGCTTCAAACCTTTGACCTTCTTTCTCCTCTGTCAACTTTTTCTAATACAACTAAGTCCTATTTGAGATAAAGAGGACCAATTCACCACATTTCAAAATGTATTCACAACATGGAGTAATGGCATAAGGATTTTTTTCCTACATTTTCCATTTTTTTCCCAGTAATTGCTACAATATGCACTGGGGTTCTGTCCCCTACTGAGAATGATCCTGATGTATGAAAATATCTGTTATTTTAATAAAAAGTTTTCTTTCCTGAATAAAAATAGGTAGTTTAGAACCCATTGTTTTGGATTGGTTTTCCCCTTGTGCATCAGTTCACATTTATTGCATAGAATTTCATCTGTCATCTTATACCTTGATTGGTGATATGGTGATTTCTCCTCAGCTCTTTGAAATCAGCTTGCACTTTTATTATCCTGGATAATTTGGCATCATCATCAGTCTCCTTGTTATACATCTTCTTCCATTTCTGTATATTAACAGACTTAGTAAAGATCCCTGTGATCTATGGATTTTCTTCATTGTAAAGCCTATCCATTTATTCCTGTTCTTTGTTTCTTACCTGTTAACCCATTGTTAATTTATAATGAGACCTCTCTCCCACAGGCAGCTTAATTTCATTAAGAACTGATGATGCTGGCTGTCCCCAGATTTATCACAGAGTAAAAGGAGGATGATACTTATCTACTTTATAAATTGCTTTCAAATCTACAGATGAGAAATGCTAGATACTAGTATTTGTTAGAAAATCTGTATTGCTTTGCCTTAGATAAAAGATATTATGAGAGATGGACATGAAGGATCAGGAGTTTGAGGACTGCAGGATATCATGAGAATGCAGTTGGCTGTTATACAAAAATCAGAGTCATACCCATCTGAGTCCAAGGCTTTTCAAGTTTTAGCAGAGTTATTGCTTGACTAATTTCTCTGTGTGTAAAATGGGCTTCCAACTGTGACGGTGTCAGGGTTAAATAAATGTAGGTCTGGTAACTTATCAAAAAAGGTGCCAAAGAAAGATGAATCTTTGCTAGGCTGTGAGTACAGGTCTTGACAGGTTTGTATATTAAGTTCCCAGAATCTTCAGTGATTCAGTCATGTCACTTTTCACTGAGAGTTTTGATGTCTACTGTTTGTTTGTTGGTTTGGGGGTTTTTTTCCATTTTGTTAGAAAGTGACCTAGTAAAAAGCCTGGAGATAGAAGCCAAAAAGGGGGATAAAAAAACCAAAACAAAACAGTACATCTGCAATGCAGAAAAAAAATATTTTGGCATGTAATCTTATCTCCACTTTCTTTCCAAATAAGTTTGAGCATTGCCTTCCCAAAAGTTTCCTTATTTGCTTTGTTTTTAGTAATGATAACACAGCTTTCTCAAAGTAAAAGTTTTAGATATGTAGCACAACACTGTAATGAAAATAAAAACTGGGGCAAAATGTCACTGTTAGAATTTTTGTCTAACCCCATAATTAAGGGTTTGTCTTCACTAAAGTTAGGATCCATACTAGCTGCTTCAGATGTCAGCTGGTATCATTCCACTGATTTTAAGAGGAGCTTTTTCAGGACCTTAATCATCAGAAATACATTTTATAATTCACCTTTGAAGTATTGCACAAATGACAGTCAGGATGTAGTGACAGAGTGAAGAAAGATAATATGACTGCAGTAGCTGGCAGAACTGAAATAAAATGTGAGTAATAATTGAGTAGTGTATAGGAGATTTGGGAAAATCAGATTTTGCAGTTCTTTTAATTATCCTTTATTATATTAGCTATACTCAGGGAGATTGTTTAATATGTGAATTCTATTTGGACAATGCCCTTGTGAAGAGAAGCAAAGTATGCATTATGAATGAGCAAAAGAGTTTTAATACCTTCCTACTGGAATCTAAACCATTAAAATCACTATTGTATCTTTTGAAGCTCCTTGGGTTTGGTTGGTTTTGGTGTTATGCACAGTTAAGGGTAGGGATGCCCCATTGCTGTCACACTGGCAATCTGCAACCCCCTCACAAAAACTCCTGTCCTCTCTTTTGCCACAGTCTCAGCAAACAAGAGTTATAAATACCTCTGGCCTGGACCTTGTATCAGGTTGGAAATGAAGCCTCCGAGTGCAAGGAAATTTAAAACTCTGAAGAGTGTTTGAAACAAAACTCAAAAGACCTTCAAAAGTAAGGTAGGTTAGAATGAAATTGATGTTCAAAGCCATAAAGTAATAGTGCCAATCTGTGTAGTTCCTGGTTGCCATAATGAATCTCCCCCTGAAGAGCAGGGACATTGAAGCCAAGCACAGAGAGGCAGATGTTAACTTCCAAGTCCAGCTCTAACTTTATTTACATTCCTTTGCAGCTTAGAAGAGATTTGTCATTAATACATAATGTCAACCTTTGTAAATGCATAGAGGTACTGGCATCTTTAAACTGCTCCTGACTGCATGGTTGTCATTCACAGTCACCACACAGCTCTCCATAGATATTTGTTTGGTCTAAGTTGTTGAGGAATAAAGTATTGATCATAATAGCAATTTATACAAGGGTTTTTTATTCTACTTAGCAAGTTGGATTATTTATAGATGCAAATGTTTACAACTGTATAAAAAAAAATCTCAAAAAGATGAGGATGTTTTGTGTCTTGCAAACACTGCTTTAAAAACACATCTTTTTCAGGCTGAATCCTGACCAACAATATTTTGGGGAAAAAAAAAGATATTTTGAGGTGGTTACGTCTATCTGAATACCACCCAGCTGCTCAGATTGGCTTATCTTGTCTGGAATGAGATGTAATTAAGCACTGTGAACTGAATGTTAAATTCAATAAAAATCTCTCGGCAAGTTAATGAAAAATCATTTTTACCAACCAGGACAGAATTCTGTAGATTCAAAATGCATACTTTCCTTTCCAATAAATCCGATCTCCAAAGAACATCCTCTCTTCAATTATAGAAGAAGACTGAAAACAGATAAGATGGTTAATAAAAATTGAGAAACTGTGAAATTACAAGCTGGAGCACAGGAGGTTCCACCTTAACATAAGGACGAACTTCTTTACTGTAAGGGTCACAGAGCACTGGAACGGGCTCCCCAGAGAGGTTGTGGAGTCTCCTTCTCTGGAGATTTTCAGAACCCCACCTGGATGTGTTCCTTTGTGACCTGTGCTAGATTATATGGTCCTGCTCTGGCAGGGGGGTTGGTCTTGAAGATTTCCAAGGTCCCTTCCAACCCCTGACACCCTGTGACCCTGTGACATTATGTTTTCCTAATCTAAATAAGAGATTTGTCCACTCAAATATTTGATAATACCTTTTATTGTTAAAAACTTCTTTCCAAATAACTAGTAAGCATGGAAGGCTATTTTTATGGATAAGTCAGAGAAGAGGCCTGAAATAACAAGACCAGATTGCTCATTGGGTCTTCATATTTCTTCAATGAGGAGGAAAAAAACAACAAAAAACCCAACAAACAAACAAAATTAAAAAACAAACAAACAAAAACCCAAAAAACAAACAAACAAACAAACAAAAAACCATGAACAAACAAACAAAAAAGCCCCACAACAGTTTCGCAAGTGGTTACAATTCTGAGATAGAAATTTGTGCATCCAGATTATCATACATCATGAATCATGAAGATTTCATTATATGATTATGCAAATACACATTAATTACACAATTACAAGCATCTATGGTGATGAAATATGATTAATTATATGACTTAGTTCACTTGCAATGCCATTAGCTACTAGCTTTCCATAGATGTGTTTCTTTTTTGAATCACTGACATTTTAATATTATGAGGGAATTATACATTATTGTAACAACAGATGATAAAAGCAGATGGAATAAACTTAACTGGAGCCAAGATGATTTACACAGCTTTAAACTGAACAGTTTGTGTATTTATCCAGCAATAAATGTTTTGGTCCATGATCAACGAGTACTGTTTGGAAAGAAAGTTTCCAAAAACCAGTGACATATCTGGAAAAGACTCTTTAAACATGTGTCTTAAAATGGTAAGCAGTACTGAACTGAAAATAATCAGTGGGAGGTTGTCATGGTTTAGGGTCAGGGTGGCCCCTTAGACCTATAACAGACACTCTCTGTTAACACCCCGCCCTCCCCAAGGGGAAGAGAAGGGGAATAAGGGAGAGAGACTTAGTGATTAGAAAAGGAAACTAGAACAGCTTTAATGATAATAATAATAATAAAATAGAATATGTACAAATATATACAAAATCAGTATTGAACCCAAACCCCCTGCTGGTAATTACATCACTGTCACCACTGATGCTGTGGAGCAGGCACCAGGGGAGTCCCAGGCAGGCCCCCACAGCAGATGGGAGCTGTGTTCAGGAGCTGGATTTTGGTACTGGATTCAAAAACACATCAGTTGAGATTGAAGGCAGAATGGACAGAGTCCTCCTTGGATGCTCTGAGGAAGGAACTGAAAGAGGACCTGAGCCAAGCCAAGCAAAGGTGGCAAAGTGGTCCAAGAGGGGAGGAGAGCCTGGGAGCCCCCAGAGAGAGGATGAGTGAGCAAGCAAGCTAGCAAGCAAACAAAACTAACAAGCAAGCAAGCAAACAAAACCTATAAACCCTCCAGATCCCTCAGCTTTATACTGAATATGACATATCTGGGCTGGAATACCTCACTGGTCAGTTTGGGGTCACCTGCCCTGTCCGCTCCTCCCTGCAGGTTTGGCCTTTCACTTTCATGCACCCCTTATGTGGTGCACAAGGTCCAGCAGTGGCCTTGGTCTGCACACCAACCCTTGGTAGTAACTCTAACCATGGGGTGTTATCACTGCCAGCAGCAGACACTGTCTGGGAAAACAGGCTGCTGACTTCAGACAGTGCAGTGAGTTAGAACTGAGCTGAAAAGTAAAATCACTGAACAGAATTAGTTCTGTTCTCACTCAAACCAGGACATAGGTAATGTAGGTCTCCCAAACACACAGCTGTACCAGCCCACTTGAGAAGTAAGGGAAATGTATTTCCAGCTGAGACTTTGGGAGTACAATCCAGATTTCTTGCCTAAAATGTCTAAGATGAGAGTCACTACCAGAGACTCTTATACCCTACCTGCCTCAAAGACCCCTCTGAGAATAGATTTTTTTATCTCTTTCTGTTGATTATAGGAGGAGCTTACTCAAAGGTGGTGCTTTGTGTAGAGGTGATTAGAGTTAGTAAATCCTACCTATGCACATGATGCAGTACTATACCTCATGTTTACAGGAGCACTGGGTAGGTATGATATCTTCCAGTGCAGTAAAAAGAGTAGCTTGTTCTCCTCACTATAACATCTTTTGTTTTGGGTGTAGGTCTCAAGCCATGACAGCTGCTTTGAAATACCCCATATGCTCAGTCAGCCCTGAGCACTGGGACTAATGTAGTATAATTGCTACATGTATAGGATGACTGAGGCTTTCCACAGATACTTCCCAGCTTCTTGGGTTCAGTGCATGGCTATCATGTCTTTTGTAAAATCCTTCACCATTATCTTCACAGAATGGTTGAGCTTGAAAGGGACTACTGGAGGTTGCTTGGTCCCTGTCTCTCTTGTACTCAGGAGCCCAGAACTGGACACAGTATTCCAGATGTGGCATCACCAGTGCCAAGTGGAGGGGAAGGATCACCTCCCTTGACTTGCTACCAATACTTTGTTTAGTGCAGCTAAGGATACCACTTGCCTTTTTTTACTGCAGGGGCACATTGCTGGCCCATGTTTAACTTGGTGTCCACCAAGGCCCCGAGGTCCTTTTACACCAAGCTGTTTTCCAGCTGTGTGGCCCTCAGCACATATTGGTGCCTGTGGTATTGCTCCCCAGGTGTAAAACTTTGTCTGTCCAAGTCTCTCTGGACGGCAACACAACAAAGTGGCAAATTATCCACTCCTCCCATACATTCTTAGTCCTGTATTTTGCTTTTCACAAGAAAAGACCTCTAAGATTACCACATCCAATCATTAACACCTTTCCACCCCACTAGAGCAAGTCCTAAAGTGCCTCATCTACATATTTTTTGAATACCTCCAGGGATGGTGACTCCACCACTTCCCTGAACAGCCTGTTCCAGTGCCTGACTACTCTTTCAGTATAGAAATTCTTCCTAATATCTAATCTAAACCTCACCTGATGCAACTTCAGGACATTTCCTCTCACCCTGTTGTTATTTACTTGAGAGAAGAGACCAGGACACACCTCACTACAACCTCCTTTCAGGCAGTTGATGAGAATGATAAGGTCTCCCTTGAGAGACTTCTCCAAACTAAACAATCCCAATTCCCTCAGCTTCTCCTCACAGGACTTGTTCTCCACACCCTTAACCAGCTTGGTTGCCCTTCTCTGAACTCACTACAGCACCTTGATGTCTTTCCTGTAGTGAGGGGCCCAGAAATTAACACAATACTCAAGGTGTGGTCTCACCAGTGCCGAGTACAGGGGCACGATCACATCCCTTCTCCTGCTATCCACACTATTCGAGACACAGGCCAGGATTCTGTTGGCCTTCTTGGCCTCCTGGGCACACTGCTGCCTCATATTCAGCCAGCTGTTGACCAGCACCCCCAGGTCCTTCTCTGCCATTCATCTTTGCAGACACTCTTTCCCAAGCCTATGATGTTGCCTAGGGTTGCTGTGACTGAAATTCAGGACCCAGCACTCGGCCTTGTTAAAAACCTCATACAATTGGCCCATTGATTCAACCTGTCCAGATCCCCCTGCAGAGCCTTCCTACCCTCAAGCAGATTGACACTCTCAACCAATTTTGTGTCATCTGAAAACTTGCTGAGGAAGCACTCAATCCCCTCAAGGAACTACTCAATCCTGTCAGGAAGCACCCAATCTCAATACACAGCTCTTCTGACACTGACAATTTTTCTGACTGTTGAGTAGAAGAAAGTATATTGCTACTCAAACTGTATCACTGTTCTCGAGCTCAGTCATGCCCCAGATAGACCAGCAAAGGCTAATGAAGTCTGCTGATCTACCCCTAGCCTTTGCATTTATAATGAAACGGCTGCTAGAGATGCAGTCTTTCCATATCCAGCTTGGGAGGAAACCTCCTTCTCCTCACTTTAAATGATCATAAGGATAAATTGCAACTCTTCTAAACATAACTGAAGGTGTCACCGTAGAGAAGCTACAGTGTTTAAATCAGCAGCTGTTTATAAAATGCAGGAAAATTCACTAGTAAGTCTACCAAACTTCAGATGAAAACAGATGAAGAGAAAGTTCCCAAAACCTGACCTGTCTGTTCTATATTTTTTCACTTCAGGTTGAATATCTGATTATTTTTGCAAGATGTAAAGATAAGTGGTTTTCTAAGCACTAAGATGGACTACCTCAAATACTGATTACAGATGTTGATATTACAAGAAGCAATAAACTTGAGATGTATTTTTTATACAAACAATTAGAACATCACAGACTTAAAAAGAATTTGTTTTGCCTGTTCAGAACACAGATAATTGGAGACATTTAAGAAAATGCAGGTATTAAAAGGTAAGGGGTTTCTTATGATATAATGGATTATATTTAGAAAGGAAATAGCCTTCTAAAAAAGTACATTAATTAGAAAAACCAGCTTGTGCAGATGTGCTTGAAGTCATCCTCATTTCTTGTTTAGAAATAATGTCTTTCAGATAATTTGCTTATAAGTGTATTCTTTTAACATTTGCTTCTGGTCCTAAACTTATTCCACTGAAATAATTGGTAAAACTCCAATAAGCCTCATAAGAGACTAGTGTTAAAGCAATAATACTAAATGTTTTTGACTGTCAGTTAACAGTGTTTATCTTACTCAGTGACAAACCTCTGGAGCTTGTCTCTGAGGTCACTACTAATTAGATGCTGGATTCACTCTGAAAATTTGTGGAAAGTCTCCTCCACACTGGTGACAACATGGAAATGAAAGTACAGTAATGTACAATGACACAATCCATTATCATTAACACCATCAGTAACAGAACACTGTGGCAATTACTCAACAAAAATATATGCCCTTTGCGACTTTCCACTTGCGACAGGAGATGCAAATTTTCACCAGCTTACTCTGTTTCTTAGAGGAATGGACAGATACATGCCTTTTTCTGGAACACTAAGTCTCTTGGGGAAGTTTCCTCTTTGTGTCAAAATAACCGATGCATTTTCATGGAGAAGGAGTAGTTTATCAAATATACTTACTACAAAGATCAAAGGCTTTCACTTTGTGAAAGATGTCTGTAAAACCACTTGCAGAGCTCTGGGCTAATACTACGAACTGACCAACTTCATGGCTCAGGTGCCAGCTGCTTTCCTAAACATCACACAACAGATTAGCCTTGCCTCTGTGACATTTCAGGGATTGGGATTCAGGAAGACAACAGGGAGCATGTTTTTCACACAGCTGCAATCTGTAGCTAAATCTTTTAAACCTGTGGATTTGTACAGCCAGATACAAGAAGCAGAATAACTCGGGTTTCTACATACTAACAAAAAAATCAAATAAGTGGAGAGGTAACCTAAACATATAGTCATTACTACACAATAGCCACTACTAACAGCTTCACTGAGCAGCTTACATATATATTTCTAGAACAGTGACAGGTAAATACTTAGGGGGATAACATCAGTGTTTGATAAACCTTAACAATGTGTTAGTGCTCTATCACACAAAATAATGGCTTCTGCCTCAAATGAATTTCAGGATGCCACCCAGTCTCAGACTGCAGCTGGGGCCAGCACACATATGTAAGACTTGACTGTATGTGTCTATCACAGCTTTGTGGATGCTTCTGGCTCACCTGCTGAAAGTGCCCATAGATATGCAAGACACTTGAAGCCAGAGGTTTCTAGGACTCATCTGCCCCAAACCATCTGAACACTTCAGTCCCAGGGTGGGCTGCAGCAGGTGGAGGATTTGCATGGGCCTGAGGCACCAGGGAGAGCTGCCCATAGTACTGGGTCACACCTGTGCTTCTGAGCAGAAGTACAAGGCTTCTTCTGCCATCATCCTTCATGGAGTTTGCAGCTGGGGATGGGCAGGGATCCACTTCACCTCAGAAGGCATTTTAAGCAATACCTCACTCTCTTCCTATTGTTTCTGGATGAGCTATAGGAGTCCAAGAAGAACTGGGGCTGTAGAGGGAGTAGCCAGAGGATCTGTCAGCACTAGAGACACAATCTAGCATATGGGTTTAAGATTTCTTTCTAGAAAGCGTAGAGGGGGCTTAAAGCTCATATCATACAAAAACCTTCAGATATGTGATGACACTGAACTTGCAAACACCAGAGAAGAGTAGAGAAGCAGGCCAGAACAGGTTAAAAGTTTCATTTCTACCCGATTTTCTCAGAGAAGAGACGAACACTGCACTCTCATGCCTACCCTCCTCTGACACAGAAAAATTGCATGGCTTCACAGAGCCCAGTCATAAACCCTGAGTTTGCCAAGTGGAAGACTGAAGTGTCATGTTTTGATATGTATGAATTTGAAAGCCAGATCTGCAAGTGATTTTAATTTTCATCATAAAGTGTTTTCCCCATTAATAAAAACAGTAAAAATAAACTCTGAGTAAGAAAAAAATCATTTATAATGTGATCATGGAAGAGTAAATATATACATGTGTATACATAAATACATAAATATATATTTATACACAAGGTAACAGAAGTCAACATTTTTCATGAAAGCTCATCTGTCAGTTCAAGAAGTAAATGAAAGTTCAGCTCTCCTCCTGATTTGAAGCAAGTGCTGGGAGCCAGGTTTGGTTCACATTTTCAAAATTTATAACACTGTGATGCTTGCCAAAAATCTTTAATTAGATCAGAGGAGCAGAAAAACTGTCAGATGCAACAACAGAGTACAACGAAGGAATAAAACATTCTGGGGTTAATTGGATAAGTTCATTCAGCCAGTTTTGCCAGGCTACTTTTCTACAGTGATCTGCAGACTGATAATGAGGATAGGGTTTTTCTCAGTAACAATAAAACTGATTCCTCAAATATATTTCATCTGCAAGACCCCAGAAATTGTTTATGACTAACATAAACCAACAATCAACATCCCCCTTCTCACAGTACACAAACTGTGAACTTCTCATGAACTCAACTGCTTAGACAATAATTTGGGTATCTCACTTGTAGAGAATTTCATGGCAAGTGCTCCTGGCTGAGTGCTGCAGTGAGGCTGAGGCCCAGTGACATCTCTAGTTACACAAACTATATGAGCCTTCATGTACTCAGAAGGCTGCAACTCTTGGAAGGATAGAGTAAAAGAAGACAATGCTGAACTAGGCTGCAAACCATGTTTCATCTGATTCCCCCACTTATTTAGAGAGCTCAGATAAAATAAGACATTCAGGATGTTTTAATTGACAGACTATATTAACACAGGAGCATTTCTAAGAAATAATATTTGTAATACAGACTATTTTTATAAGAGTCTTTTTGGTAGCAGTCTTTTTCAGTTGATTGTCCACCTTGTAATAGGTTCAGTGCCGCAGGGATGCATCTAGAGTGAGAGCAGGAGTTTGATCCCAAGGGTATTTAACTACAGGGGCAGAACAAACTACACAGGTTTATAATGCAGGAGGTAAAAAACAGCCTGTGCATTATTTTAAAGAGGCCCTTCCAAACCGTGAGCCAAGTACCAAAAATGCTGCACAGCTAATCTGTAAATTACTTGCTTTTTTTTAAGCCCCAGCACAGCTGGTCAGGAGAAATTCTGCTAATGTGGTGCTCTACCAAATCATCTTCCAGCCACAGGAGAATGTTACTTCTTTACAGAAGAATGAGCAGCAAGATACTCTCTTTTGAAAGGAAAGTCTTGCCATTTGATCAAAGTTTTATCCCCTGACACAACAGCTGGTACTTACAACCACTATTGGGAAGTTAATAAGTAATTCAGAATACACCCTATGTAGTTCACCTACTAATGTGAGTATTCTATAAAAAATTTGGAGCCAAAAAGTATTTTGAATATCTGTGTTATTTCAGCAGTTATTTGAGAAGGCTTTATTCTGAAATAAAGAGAATTCCAAAGAGACAGTCTTTCACCATTCAAAAAATTTTCCTGACAATTAGGGAGCAGCACAAATGAGATCGAAGTCACATCTAGCCCTGCAAGATGAAAAGCAAACTTGGAGAAGTAAGGATAGGAGCAGCTGTTCCAGGAGGATTTAACATGCAGCTGGAAATGAGCAGAAGGTATGCTCCTTACTGTGTTTCTGTGTTCAAAAGGAGCTTTGGATTTACCTTAACACTGTTGACAACACTGCAGCTACACACTGCTCCAGGGTATCCTTTTATTTTTGTGGTGTGTCAGATGCCCCCAAGTCCTCCTGTTCTCTGATGACACAACAGAAGACCTTACATAGCCATGGTAGAAACAACATAAGATCTTTTCTAACTGTAGGCTCTTTCAGCAATGAGCTCCTACACAACATTTAATTCAGCTAAGCACAACACTAGTGGTGAAAATGGGAAAATTAAATACAAAACAAAGGTAAACAAGTAGCTCTTGTGTTACATACTAATAATCATGAGCTTTGCATTCTTATGAACTGGAAAGGAGAAAAGCTGCAAGAGGTAGCCCTCCAGAGAAAATACAGAAGGACGAGGCT
This sequence comes from Megaceryle torquata, assembly GCA_024611175.1. NCBI lineage: Eukaryota > Metazoa > Chordata > Aves > Coraciiformes > Cerylidae > Megaceryle > Megaceryle torquata. The sequence continues at coordinate 60,302 of JANIJG010026008.1, forward strand.
GTCCTTTCCTGTCACAGGACACATAAAGCACAGAGGAACTTCAGCTAATTTATTGCCAATTAACATACTCTTTTCCTTACATATTCAGCTATCAAGAAACAAAGAAGACATAAAAACAAAGAAGAGTGACGGATGCAGGGGTGGTCTTTGAGAGGACACCAAAAGCTTCCCCTGTATTGGGCAGAATCCGTCTGTTCCAACCAGCTCCAAAGCAGACCCACTGCTGCCCAAACCAGAGCCCATCAGTGGCACTGGTGGCACCTTGATAACATATTTAAGAAAGGGAAAAAGCAGTTGTGAGAGAGAAGAGAAAGAAAAAAAGAGAGAGAAACAACTCTGCAGAGTGAGGAGGTGCTCCAGGCAGTGGAGAAGAGGTTCCTCTGCAGACCATGATGAAGACCATAGTGATGCTGGTTGTTACCCTGCGGCCCATGGAGAACCCATCAGTGAAGCAGGTGAATGTACCCTGAAGGAGGCTTCAGCCTGGAAGGTCCATGCTGAAGCAGGCTGTTGGCAGGAGCTGTAGCCTGTGGAAAGGAGGAAGGATGATTTCTGACAAGACATGTAACCCATGGGGGGCCTACAAATTGGTTCTTGAACAGCTGCAGCCTGTGGAAAGGACACATTTTGGAGAAGCTCATGAAGAACTGGATATCATGGGTGGGATAGGGGAAGAGCATGAGAATGAAGACATGGCAGCAATGAAATGTTATCAACTGACCACTACTCCCTTCTCCATCCTTATACACCATTCAGTGGGGAAGAGGTAGAGGATTTGGGAGTGAAGTTGAGCCTGGGAAGAAACGGGGTACAAAGAAAGTGGGTTTAGTTTAGTTTTTGCTTTTGTTTCTCACTATCTCTATTTTCAATAGTCTGAGCCTTTTTTGCCCATGTTGATAAATAGTGAGCAATCTCCCTGTCCTTATCTCAACCAACAAGTTTTCTCATCTTTCTTTTCCCGCCTGTCTTATGAGAGAGCAGCTCAGTGGGCACCTGACTGCAAGTCAAGGTCAACTCACCATACCTACACGGTTGTTGCTGCAGAGCACATACCTGCAGGAAGACAAGGGGAGTGAAAATAGCTAAATTGTTTAGCAAGCATATACCAGGCTTCAGTCACCTGCCATCTCATCCCCAGCCTTGTGCCTGAAATACAGTGATTTTCAAGATCAGAATATGTGGAGTGAGGTGGAAAATGTGGAAGGAGATGAAATTTAACAGCACACTGATCAAGTTCATGCACAAAGACCTAATAGCAAGAATTTGTGAAACAAATGAGAAACTTATCCTCCAGCAATAATGAAGATGGTGAAAGACCTGCTCTAGGCAGAACCAGCGTCACAGTGAGCCCTCACTGAAGAGGGGATGTGAAATAAAAGCAGTGATCCCAAGAATCATTAAGTGAAGTCTTTCTACCAGGAGAGAGATATTTCACAAGAACCAGCTTGGTCTCATCAGGAATGTGGAGCACAACTCTTGTTGCCCATACTCAAAGGAAACTGAATTTAGTTGCAATACACTCAAAGGAGGACTGCTAGGCTGACTGGGTGAATGAGCAGAGCAGTTTGAAATACAAGGCTGAAAGACCTCATCAGAAGTGGAGTTTAAAATCAGGACTTTTTTTTTTTTCCTATATGTATATATGTGGGAGATAAACAAGAATATTTGGAAGGGATGGAGGAAGGAGGATAGTGGGAAGGAAAAAGATATTTAAAATACAGGATAATGTGGGCAGGAGAACAAATGGATATAAACTACCTACGAATGGAAAGTTCAAAAAGTTTTCTGTTTCAGAACTGATAAAGCAGCTTTTCAGTAGGAGTAAAAGATCCAAGAAACATAAATAGTTTTAAGATGGTTCTTGATAAATTTATGAATGGGATTACCCAGCCCATATAAGACTACAGTATTGTCTGGTTTGCTGACTCCCAGGGGTCTCTTCAGTTCTATGCATTGAGCCGCTTTTATTAAATGTACCATATATTCAAGCTAAATGATCTATGATGTGTTACTAAAATCCATACTATTACTGTCTCCATATGAGTGCTTTTTCAGTTTTATTTTGGAAAAAAAAATCCATCCCCCTAAAAAGGGAGGGATATGCAAACATATATGAGAAGAGATGGGTAATCAGGCATGTGACACAGATTAAAATACATGGGTATGCAAAACTAAGGAGAAGTATGATGAAGAGAGACAAAGAATGTGCAAATACTTAACAGCACTATAAAGAGAGTAAGGATCAATTATTCTCATTAGTCAATGAGGTTGATCAAGAAATACTAATATCTAGAGTAAAATGCATCAGGGAAAATTTCTAACTAGAGGAACAGTTACATAATGAAACAACCTGCCAGTGAAGGTTACAGCATTTCCATCACTGAAGATATTCAAAGCTATTTTAAGAATAATTAAATCCATCTACCAATGATTCAGGCTGATGGACTGAGATGACCCAGGAGGTATCTCTTCTACCACAGATGATTCTATTCTTCTGCAAGCACGCTGATGCTTAGTAGGAGTTGCATGGCAGTGAAATATTCCAGCTCATTTCTAAAAAGAAATCATGTAATAATAAATATTAAGTGGAAAGATAGCTAGCTGCTTTTCCCAATTAGTAAAAATTAATGGTGTTTCAGTTATCTACATTCTGGAACATATTATTCATTTTCAGCTAAATCTATTCATGCTGCAGTTCCTCCAAGAAACAATTATTTTCAAAAGCAAATCCAGACTTCTCTCATGTTCAACATTAGAACAACTTATTATACATCTTTATCTCATGTATTATACATGTGTTTATGAACAGGAGTAAAACATCCTACTGGTTTCATGTAAGACTGCATTCATATATTCCATATATTCATATTCCCTGTGTGTTAAAATGGGGCTTGCACATGTTTTTAATTTCTTGGAATTGGCACAGCACACACTACTTCTGAATACATAGACACTATTTCATTCCTAGTGACACAAAGTCCACTTAAGATTTTTCTCACTTATCTTCATTGTTCCTCCTCTGCAGAAGTCATGGTTCATCAATATGTCAGCAATGTTTCTATGTGGACTACATGGATGGAATTCATGTAATTATTAGGGGAGGGATTAGAAAGAGAATATAATCACTGAAAATATCAATAAAATGTCTACCTTAATGAGGAACATCTAAGAAATCACTGAAAGAATTAGGTTGGATTTTTCCTGCCCGTTTAACCAAAATCACACTAGTACTTCTAAAAACAAAATTTTTTTTTTAAAGTAATTAAAATAAAAATATAGTAGTATCACATACTTTGTTCATTTCTATGCACCAAAAATTTTGTGGAACTGACATCTAAGTGCCACAGAGAAACCTTCTCAAGATGGTGCTATGGTGTCTTAAAAAGGAGATCAAATCTTTTAGTTCCAGCCTTGTGTTGGGAAATGTGAAGAAAGAGAATCCACTTCTAGGGGTGAAGGTGCTGGTTAAAGAGAACCTTTCTTCTGAAAGGAAAAAGTTGGGAGACAAGTAGACTGCTAAAAGCAGGTCCAGCTGAAGTTGTACATTGTGGTCTGCTGAGGTAGCTGGTCTAAAGGATCAGGGTGTTATCAATTATTTTGTGTAATTTAAATGCGCTGCATGATCTGTGTTATTCATGGGATATTTCTAGTACAGATTGAGCAGCTCAGGGGGTGAGTAAACTTTCCTATTAAAAATTAGATGATCATTCCCTTGTAACACAAGTCCAACTCCCTTCCTCACTGTAGGTCAGCGTAAGGGCATGAACACAAGTCAACATTTCCTTCATTGTTCTCCTGCATGTTTTTTATTTCAATCCTGCAAACTAGAGTTCAACCAAAATTATCATAACCCAAGATCCAATATTAAAAAATATTGTTCATTTGTTTTTTTGTCTATAGATTTATAACCCTACATAGACCACAGCAGCTACAGGTAGCTGTTATACTTTCCATTGCTATTTCCATTACCCAGTCAGAAAAAAAGGAGATTTCACACTGTCCAGAGCAAGTGGAGAAGTAACTTTACATGGATCAGTGAAGTTGGCAACAAGTGCCATGTGGGTGGGTTATCAAACACTCTCTGTGGAGGAATATATTTTATCACACATGAATCTTTATGTGTCATCTCGTGTCTGAAAAGTCATCCACTCTCAGCTGGCTTATTATAATGTACTTGGGAATCTGCTTAGGATGCACTAACTAACTACTTAGGATAACTAACTAACATAGTTGAACGAAGCAGGTATAGAAACAGTGATGGTCAAAATTCCAGTACAAAATTCTTAAGCATTTTGGCTTTTTGGAAACAAAAATACGGGAAGTGAAAAGGTGAATGCACTTGCAAAAGTATCCTTCAGAGTTTTCCAGACTATGATCTAAAAACATCACGCCATAGCAGAATAACCAAAAAAGTGTTTCACAGTACAGTAGTACTCCCATATTTGATTAAATATTTTTTTCATCAAATAAAATGGCCTTAATCTGGTTTACCACTTCACCTAGAAAGAATTAAAGCTTGAGATGGGATAGCTTTCTTTTTAGTGAAGAATACTGTGTACTGAGCAGTCAGTACCTTGTGTGTTAGTGCTTTAGCAATCCTATATTAGAAAAAGAAGATGAGGATCCACTGTTCTACTTTCAAATCTTATGATTTATTAAAACTTTCAGAAAACATTGTGCCTATTCCTCCATCAAATGCATAAGCATAAAGAAATTTTTTTTCTGTGTAAGTAGACTGGTAGACTGAAAAAAAAAAAAAAGGTTTAAAATAGTTAACTTGAATCATGCAAAAAGATTTATAAATTACTTTAAAAATATATTGGTATTTAGCAAAGCTTCTCATAAGTATCATTTGAAATAGTGCATTTAAGCTAAAAGTCATTGAATTGCATATTGAAGGGCTGTTGCAACATCCACCTAAGGAAAAATGCATTGTGTACATAACAAAAGCATGTCTAGTATGTCTTAACATAAGTTGTATTTGTTATTTGTCTGTCCCTTTTTTCCATTCAAGAGGTACAGTCACTCTACTCCAGGGGATATTTTGAAGCAGATCTTTAATTTTATCATCTCTCTCTTTCTTGCCAGTACAAAGAGTAAGGTTTGATGTTAAACATGTCCACTGTGAGCACCTGCATGCTCTTTCTCTGTTAAATCTGCTCTGTTTTCCCAAAGCAGCAATAGACTGGGATGGGGTAGGCCAAATGACAGGGGAGGGAATAATACTGTATCTGTTCCTTGCCTAACCCTGCCTTGCAGATATGTGTGTTCAGCTACATGGGCGCATAGGTCTGCACAGAGCTCTAAAGCATGTAATGGAGAATGACAGAGGAGAAAGAGTCCTGTGGTTTAGGATATTGATTTTCTTCAGTTATGGACACGTATTTCTGTGACTGAAAGTGAAAGGTTCTTCAGTGCTGGATGTCATAGGGGATGATTTTGGACCTGAGGAAAGAGTACGAGATGTGGAAAGGACAGACTGAACATCTTGGAACTGCACTGGATAGGCAAAGCTGTAGAATTCAGAAGTGGCCCTGAGATGTCAACAACATTGATCAGGTTATTAGTGTAGAATAAAGATGGCCATGTGGATTGTATACATGTCTTGTAGACAGTTTACATGAGATGATAGTATAAGGAAGCAAGAAGGACCCCTAGAAAAAAAAGAAGAGGTCACAAATGTCTGACTGTTTGGTATTCTGCCTCAAGGCTGAAGTGTTTTTCAGCTTGAAAGGAAGAGGCATGTCATATGTTTTCTCATCTCTTCTAAACTTCCTTCATTACCAACCAAAACAACTTGGTCACATTGTTTAAATCAATGTCCCAGTTTTGTGGCTCTTAAAAATTATCAGCCTAGAAATGATGTGTAGAAATAATTAACCTGCAACTTCACAGGTACTTATGCTGGTACAGCCTTTTGCATATTTCAACATCACCAATGTTGGGGAAAAAAATGCTCACCAGTTACAAGCCACTGAATTGAGTTATGAGAACTAAAGGAATGTTTTTTTACTTTTTTTCTCCTTTGCAGCCAGCATAAGGGATGGATATAGCTAACATCAAGCTCTTCTTTGAGAAGAAAAGTATTTTATAAATTATTTTGAGCACTTATTTTGACAACCACATACTTGCTTAGATTCCAAGGAATTAAGTTTGTGAAATCCCCTTTTATTTCAATCTGGGACATGGGTATTTTAAATCTTTTCAAGTAAAGACTGACAGGAATTTCACTGAGTTACGGAGAAACAACTATATAGCTGCCATTCACCTAGGTAAGACCAAAATATATTACAATGGCAGTATCCACATTAGTTACACTGGACTAGAAGAGGTCTGAGGCAAAACTACCATGGTAACAGAGATAAAATAGCCTCTTCAGTTTGCTTGTGAGCTCAGCTACTAACAGAGTGAGGATTTTCTTTCTTTAATCAAAGAAGACCTCTCAAGGAAGAGAACCAGCAGGCTGTTGTTCCCTAGAATTAGTGCAAAAAATAATAAGCTCTTTGGGGTAAACACTTCCAATGAGTATTCTTTTCTTGATTTTCTTTCAGAAGGACAGTGATTCACATCCCCAGATATAAAATACAGTCTAAACCTCTAGAAATAATGACAAAATATTACAAACAAGATGTCTCCAGAACCTGTGAATTTGATTTTAAAAACTTCCTGTGACAGAAAAAGTTATAGTGACAAAAATTAAAATAATCAAGTCTTCAATTCCAAGCTAGAAATATGAACATGCTACCCCCTCAAAAGGTATTTGTAAATATTTTTTGCTTTATGACTGGGCCAGTGGTATGTAAATATTAGTATGCCTTGGTAAATAATAACATATAACGTTATACCTCAAAAGCATATGACCTAACACCATGGCACAATGCTTTCCCTGGTGGATGTATCAAGGATAACCCAAGCACTGGCCTAGCTCCATGTGCCAAAGGTACAACCCTACCTGATAAGACTTTCTTCTTAGGGGTATCAACTTCACAGGAGGGAAAATGAGGTGAGGTGTATTATTAGTGCTATCTTCTGGTAGCCAAGGTAGCTCAGTTACAACTTGCTTGGGTATCTTTCTGCAAAATCACACTCTACAGATAAACCATCAGCATAAGACCATAGACAGAAAAGCTGATGAAGTAGCATCAGAAATTATGAGGCAATCAGTACTGGTCAGCCTTGTCAGCAAGAATCAACAGATGACTAGCCCATCTACTATCAAATTATGGGTGAGAGAATAAAAAAAAATATTTATTCTTTCAGTGAAGAACAGAAGACAGTGATGAGGTAGCTTTGCAGACAAAATCTTCTGCCAAAATGTGAGAGGCAGAATGGGAGATAGCATATCTATAATGATGAGATAATAGGGGTTTCTATCAAAGGTCAAAAAAAACCAAGAAAAAAACCCAAAGAATGTATGTTTATTGCAGAGGGAAAGGAGCATGTGGAAAGTTATAAAGTGAAGTACGGAGATAAAGCAAGAGACAAAGTAAATTATCTTTTCAACAGCATTTTGAATGAAAATGTGTCAGGATCGGGAATCTTTATCTCCTGTTTTTCCCTGTTTGTGATGGTTTTTAGAATCTGATACAAGGGGGGAAAATCCTAAGAGAATGTAAAGAGAAAATCAAAACTCAAGAAAAGGAATAGGTCACTGGAGAAAGTGGAGAAGTTTGAGGCATGAATGAGAAACTGCATCTGTAAGACAAATAATGAATGACAGTGGCAGTAAAGGAAGGAGAAAAAGGAGGTGAGCTGATGGGAAGAAGGTTGCATCCCATTTGTAGGTTGCATCTTTTGATAAAACAGCATGGTCCTAAACTGAGAATAAGTGAATAAATTGAGTAACTGAAATCCTATCACAAAAATTAGTCCTTTTTCAGATCATGACTAGTTATAATCTGGTAGATCTCAAAATGTAATCAGTAGATGTATACATGATGTAAACCAATTACCTACCGAAGAGGTCACAGAGTACAGGATTTTTTACAACAGATGTTTAAAGCAAACACAGAAAAAATAATATAGCAACAGTCAGCTTGATAAGGTGCTGACTGAAATAATAATACGAACTGAATAAGAATCTCAGGAAAACACTAGTAAAGGCCACTGTTTCTGACAAGGTTAACAGGACAGAAAAAAGATTACTATAAACAAAAGAAAGTATCAAAATGCTAAATAACTTTTCCTAGCAACCCTAGTGAATTTGGCAACCTCAAAACATTACAATGAAAACATTATTATTATTGTTATTAATATTATTATTTTCCAGATGTTGGTTAAGTTTCTTGAAACACATGATCTCAGCATCCTAAGACTAAGCCGTACGTGGTGGGGACTAGCCAGCACACATCCACTTCTTTCGGCTTTGAGGGACAATATTATTTCCCTTCCTCAGTACTGGAAAAATACAAATTCACTGGTCAGGGGATTTTGCAGTGGGAGCAGCAGTAGAGACATCTGTCATCTTTCTGAAGGCATTTCTAGAATTTTCAGCAAATAGAAGGAATAAGAGCCGGGCAGCACATAGAAGGTGTCAGGATTTCACTGGGAGACCTGCATATAGCTTCTGTAACAGAGAACGGTAGCACTCTTGAAAACTGCATTTCCTTCAACAAAATAATAAAATAAAATTAAAAAAAAAAAAAAAAAAAGAAAAGGAATGTTATAATCCTCTTTCATTATTTCTTTAAAATGAAATAATTTACACCTGGCACATCTATATGTTCTGTGCTACTTTTACCTCTCTCATACACACAACTCATTATTTTTATTCCAAGATCCATCTATGTGGTCTGCCTGCACTGGATGAGTGTAAATATATTGAAAAGTCCCATCAGTCAGGTGAACTCCCTGGGGGCTGGATAAGGAAACACTGCACCCATTTTTAAAAAGGGCAGAAAGGAAGATCCTGGGAACTACTAACCTGTCATCCTCACCTCTGTGCCTGGGAAGATCATGGAGCAGATCCTCCTAGAAGCTATGTTGAGGCACATAGAGGAGAGGGGGGCAACTCAAGACAGCATGGCTTCGCCAAGGGCAAGTGCCTGACCAACCTAGTGACTTTCTACAATGGAGTGACTACATCAGTGGACAAGAGAAGAGCTACAGATGTCATCTATCTGGACTTCTGCAAGGCCTTTGACACTGTCCCCCACAACATCCTTCTCTCTAAATTGGAGACATATGGATGTGATGGGTGGATTGTTCAGTGGATAATAAACTGGTTGGATGGTCACATCCAGAGGACAGTGATCAATGGTTTGATGTCCAGAAGGAGACTGGTGACAAGTGGTGTCCCTCAGGGGTGTGTACTGGGACCAGTGCTGTTGAATATCTTAATCAATGACATGGAGAGTGGGATTGAGTGCACCCTCAGCAAGTCTGCTGATGACACCCAGCTGAGTGGCAGTGTTGACACACCAGAGGGATGGAATGCCTTCCAGAGGGACCTGGACAAGCTTGAGAAGTGGCCCAGGTGAATCTCACGAAGTTCAACAAGGTCAAGTGAAAGTTCCTGCACCTGGGTCAGGGCAATCCTTGGTATCAATATGGTCTGGGAGATAATGGGATTGAGAGCAGCCCTGAAGAGAAGGACTTGGTGGTACTGGTGAATGAAAAACTGGACATGAGCTGACAACAAGCACTCACAGCCCAGGTGGTAAACAATATCCTGGGCTATATCAAAAGATGTGTAGCCATCAGGTCAAGGGAGATGATTCCACTGCTCACCTCTGCTCTGGTGAGACCTCACCTGGAGTACTACCTCTGGAGTCTTCAGAATGAAAAAGACATGGCTGTTGGAGCAGATCCAGAGGAGGACCATAAATATGATCAGAGGGCTGGAACACCTCTCCTGTGAGGAAAGGCTACAAAAGCTGAGGTTGTTCAGGAGCTGAACATGGAGGACAGAGAGAAAAGAAGACTCCAGGGAGACCTTACTGTGGCTTTTCAGTACTTACAGGGGGCCTGTAAGAAAGATGGACACAGGGCCTGTTTCAAATGGACAAGGGGTATTGGTTTTAAACTAAAAGAGGGTAGATTTGTACTAGGCATAAGGAAGGTACTTTTTACAGTGAGGGTAATGAAACACAGGAAGTTTGCCCAAAGAGGTGTTAGATGTCCCATCTCTGGAAATGTTCAAGGTCAGGTTGGATGGGGCTCTGAGCAACCTGATCTAGTTGAAGATGTCCCTTCTCATTGCAGGGGGTTTGGACTAGATGAACTTTAAAGGTGCCCTCCAACCCAAACAATTCTATGATTCTATGATTCTATTCTAAAGAGTTGAGTTGGTTATGATGGCACATCCATTATGCATTCAGGGCTGCAGATGGCTCTTGACATTATTGAATAGAGATATAACCCTTTCATTAGGTTAAATGAGGCCTATATCAGAATTACAGAGAGGGACTTGACAGAGGACCAGCAAGATGTATTGAGACCACTAATAAAATGACTAAGTGCTCTTGTCCTCTTCATCTGCTTTATCAAAGTAGTCACTTCAACAAGAGTCTCTGAAGATTTTTTCTGTTTAAGATATATAAAGTTTTCCTGACCTAAGGGAAAAATAATCTATTATATGATTCAGAAATAAGTTTAAAGACTTTTCCCTTCATGTCTTAGTAGAAAACCAAGAACATGATGGCACTTTCAGCCTAATTACAAAACATTTCATTTTTTTTCCTATGCAACTTTGCAGAAGCCTTAACAATAATTCCCAGTAATATTTTCATGTTCATCTTCTAAGCCCCCAAATTAGGTGTTTGTCCTTTATACTTTTCTAACTTATTTTCCCTTTCAGCCTTTTAGGAAAGGAATTTAATTCTTCTCCTAGACTTTAAATGACTAAAAGAAAGATTATCCACAGGGTAATTTTGTTACACAAAATGGTTTTACTTTGTCCCTGTGCAGCCAGTGCATTTACAATGCATACACTGAAGACTGGCACTACACACTGAAAGCTTTTGTGACTTAGGATTGTTAATGTTGTCCAGTTATAGTGCACAAATGATGAGGGCTCTTCATTGGCAACATTCAGTGGCACCACTAAGTGGTTCCACTTAAAGTGATTATGCCAAATGTAAATAATAACAGTAATGACAGATTGTCCTTGGATATAGTCTCCTTTTCAAACATAGAGAAAAATGTACTTATAAGTGCTTAAAAATAAATGATGGACTGCTTTAAATGTAAATTCCATTGAGGTTTTGTTAATGCCCCACATTCTTCCATTAAGAAACACTCCATCTCTCGGAGAGCACACAGGAAAATCAGGAAGCAAGAACTGGGAGCTGTGTTCCCAGGGTGGGCTCCAGCAGCCTCTGCCTCCCGGGGAGAGGAGAAAGATGTTTGTCCCCATCCACACAGCCTCACCTGTTGCCAGCTATGCATCCAACATTTCACTTTATTTGCAGGTACTTCTGGATTCTGGTTTATAGCAGCTGTAGTTTTTTTAGCTAGTTCAATGGCTCCAAAAAAAAGCCTAAACTTCTGCCCAATTTGAAAACAGGGAAGGAATTATAAGGTCTATATTAAGCCTATGTTAGTTTTCAGTGTGTTAGAACTGATTTGCTACAAGCTTTTCTAGGGCTATTGTATTATTTATGTAAGAGTTACCAAACTAATCCTCAAATGCTGAGAAAACTATGACATTGTAATTTTTGGGCATATATGCATACCCTGCTGGTGATATTCTGATTGTTGATGTGAATTTGGAACTCAATTCAATTCACTGATTTCACTGGCACAACTATCTGCCCATAATACAGATGCAGACATTAAGAAGTGTCACTAGTTTGAAACAGCCTCTAGAATGATAAACACATACACAAGTAAATATGCTTATAACAGTCTGCTCTACATCAGCTTAACTTCTTCAAAGTTCAAAGCTGGCTTCTGATATAGGGACATCCATGGATGCTCAGTACTTCAGCACACAAGCCCCAAAGAGTTGATACCAAACACTCAAAATTAGAGGTCACCTTGAAGATGTGATTCTTCTGATAGTTTATGTAGCTTGGTTTTATTCAAAGCTCTATTCTTACTCTACTTATTCTTACATCAAGATGTATAAAAAGATTTAAAGAAGTAAAATACATCTCATGTATTTTCCAGGTAGGATCATGTAGAAGCACAAAGAAAAGTCCAAGAAACCTTCATATGTCCTTAGATGTGCTTAGCTATGCCCAGGCAGTTAGAGCAAGTTCAATTAGTGAATTGTGACTCCCAGTCAGTTAAGTTGTATTAGATATGTGGAAACAGTTTTTATCTACAGTGTGTAGCTACTATTCTTCCATTTAAATAAACTTAAATTGAGATCACTAATTGTCTTAATTGCTCCCTAAGGATTGCCTTAGGGCAACTGCCTATTTTTGCCTAATAGACAAACCATAGATGTATCAAAAAAACCCCTCTAACTGTATGTCATATGGAAGATTTTCAGGTACATTCTTTTGTTTTAAACACTTAAAATTTAGTTCCTATGTAAACATCAGCCTAAATATTTTGGTGAGACTCTTAATGTCAGACTCTATTTGAGTTTGTTGGACAAGATTTGAAAAATCTGTGGAGTCTGGGGTTTTGTTTGTTTCTATATGACAAGTCCAGGCCTCTAGATTTCTTAGTCTCTTGGTCCACTTTAAGTAAATGATCTTGTATAGTCTTGCACTGACAGCCTGTAGCTCTGGTATACAGAGCCTGAAATGTAAAATTAATCAACCAAAAGTTATTTTTGTACTTTAAAAAAACCAAACAAAGCAATTATTAATAATTTAAAAGTTTCTCAGAGATCTATACATATTTTTAGTATAACTTATTAAAATTAAGGTAAGACTATATTCCAAGAAGTGTAGTTATACTTTTTACATACAGAGCAGACACTCAAAGAACTCAAGTCCTGGATACTGACAATCACTTGGCTATGAGAAATACAGTTGATGAGTATATCTTCAGTTTTAAAGTATATTTTTGATGCCCATACTCCACTCCATGGCATGTGTTTCTGGTTATTTTGTAAGATGTCACAGATTTCTTAGCTGGACCCGAGTCCAAATTTTGAAACCAAGACTCACAGGAGTAATCCTTTTCTGTGTGGAGTGAGCCATTATTTGCAGGGTCACAGGGCTATGAAGGACCTCAAGAAGTCAACTTGTCTGTTCCCAGACCATCTTGTGGGATCTGCTACACAGAGGTTGTTTCCAACTTACATGTGTCTAGCCCATGCTCAAAGGTTTTCCCTGAGAGAAACACCATGCTGTTCTTGGAGAGGATCTTCTGCTGGGTCAACTTTCTTACTCTTGGAAAAAATTCTAAAAATGTTTAACCTGAATGTCATATACTGCAATATAAACCTTCTTAATCATGTATGTGTGTGTGTACATGTGTGTGTATGTACATTTTCAGCCTTGACTCTATGACCTTACATCTGGGACAGAGAAATCCCTTAGGTCCCAAGGCTCACCAAATTTGGCTACCCCTAAAATGTCTGCCCATCAAGACCAGCATAGATGTGCCATACATGCTTTTCAATGCCCAGATTTACACATATTTACCAAAATACTTATATATATTAAGCTGACCATTGGCTGGCTATATAAACTAAAACTAACTTTCATTATTTTTTTCAATGTTTTAGTCTACATGAAATTACTGAGAATCAGAAAATAAATGGAAATTTTAATACTAAAACATATTAATTTAAGAGCTATATGTCACAATGCGTAAGTCCAGGAAATTAAATCAGCCAGGGACAGATAGATATCCAAAAGCATATGCATTTATCCTCCATCTGTCTATCATCTACTAAGTCCCAGGTTTATCTATTCTTATTAGTTATTTTCCTAAATTTGTTATTGATGGATGACATACAGTTGTCATTTAAAAGTGCATTTCCAGAGCAGAGGAATAGCTAAACTGTTCTAAAGGATAAAAGTCCTAGGAGAAAATGACATAGAGCCTCAGGAACAGATAAGTAAGAAAACCAGTTAGGCTACAACCAATTTTAGAATCTTGTGGGTTTTCTTCTTATCATTGTATTAAAGCTTGTTCTTATTTAGTGTCCACTTTAAGAGGTATATATTTGTCAACAATTTAAAGGGACTACTGAGAGGTGTGGGTGAATGTAATGCATCTGTCAAAACAAGACAATTACTTCACAAGAACTATCTATATATCTCAGGAGACCAGAAGCTTTAGAAACTACAGAGAAAGCTGCTGACTGTAGAATCAACCACTGAACTTCAGCTCTTACCTGAGATATGTGTGTGTGTGTGCACATGTATGTCTGTGGGAGTGTCTCATAAATGATGCTAATGATTCTTGAGCTTCTAAGGACTCTGAAATCAACAAAGCATGGAGAGCTACCCTCACCTGGCTTTGTGAAAATGAAAACCACACAAAGTGAAATGAATGTGTGTATGAAAACAAATCCCCAGCAGGCTTTAAACTAGCCATTATTTGTCATCACACAATGAAATCCTCACATATTTATAGAACTTATTATTAAAAAGGCAACATTAATCAAGGAATCAACTAATTTCTTCACTAGCAATAAAGCTACACAATGGTATCTGAGAGTTTACTATATTGTAACCTAGCAACGATTTTGTTTTCCAGGTGGTGATCAAAGTATATACATAAAAAAATGGAAAATGGGTATGATAGATTGAGACAGTATGAAAATTGCCACAAGCTAAAAACTGTGAGTGTGAATATGGAGCAGAAGAATGCACTATCTGATGAAATAAAGCTTTGTCAGAAAGTCAGGCAACAGGTATTTTCTGAACATTTTTTTAGCTTTACACATTCTCTTACATAAGCACACATACTTGCTACTCATCTGGCAATTTATTCCTCTCTTAGACCTATATGGTCTATATGGAAGAAAGTGAGCATACACTACTGCACTTTGCAAAATCCCAGTTCCCCTCCGTGAGAGCAGTGCCAGCAATGAGGAGCTAGTCTAACAGTGGGATGTCAAAAGAAATATCTGCTCAAGATATTTTCAGCTGCTTATCTGGCCAAAACAACAAAAGACTCTTTATGGCTGACTTACGATGTAAGATTTTCTGCCAGGCATTATCCTCTTTTGTGTGCAATTGTATATACAGAAGTGAGCTGTATTGTTAGTATTTGGACTGCTGTAAAAGTGTTTGGGCTTTTACCTCAGAAATTTTTGGTGTTAAAGTAGCAACACACTGGCATATCATTCACTGAGGAATAGAGATTTGTAAACAGAGACCTGGTATACTCCCCCATGAGCATCAATTTAATATAATATCAAGTATCCCTACAAATTAGCAGGCTGCTCCTTCATTAAATTGCACCATCCAGCCCAGGATCCTGAAATACAGGGTATTGATTTGAAGGTGTTATCTTTTAGTGCTAAGCATTAGCCAGAGCACCCTGACATAGAAGTGCAGTGGGAGGAATTATTTGGAAGGAGTTTGTAATATTCCAGTATGATAGAAAAGTCTGTAACTTAAGTAAAAGTATGATGAGTTGCTGAAGCAAAAACCTTTCACCTACAGGCAATCTGTTAAACACCTACACTTATCCTGTAGAGTATTAGTGGAGTCCTGTAGCTGTTGATTGAAGAGAAAAATGTGGAGCAATTTTTTCTTTGACAGAAAGCTTTCAACATCAGTAATTGTGAAATGCTGCTGTCCGAATCTGTAACAAATTGGCTTTGCTGGGGCTGCCAAGTGCTGCAAATATCTACCTGCCTAAAAAGTAAAGGAGCAGAAATAAAATAAGTACGCCTACAAGATCTTGATACTCCCTGTGTTGACACTCAGCTTCCCTAATATTATGTGATGGTGAGCTTTAAAGTATGCTAAAGGCAAGTTCTGATTTAATTCCGAACCTAAGATGCCTCCAGGTACCATCCTTGGATTGATAGATGTGTCTTTCTGTCATTCCCAAGATTGTTTCTAATGTAAACCTCCAACCGCATTCCTCCAATACAGGCACTGACAGATTCATTTTCATCTGATTCCTCAGAAGAATGAGTAGTTCAGGCGGTGAGGAGGCTGCTAGAGGAGGAGATGAACATTTTCTGGATATTAAGCAAAAACATCTACAGAAGTGTTTGCCCTAATGCACTGCTTATTATTGTCAAAATAATGGTAAAAGTCAAGGTATTTACTAATTCTTCAACAGTAATTCTACTCTATCCCAGTGTTTAGCTTTTTGATATAACATTATAAAAATAACTTGCATTAACCCAGTAAAATAAAAGTAAATTGAATAAAAACACATGAAAATGAGAGCACCTAGTGCATAGCAGAGGCTCCCAACAGATTAGCAAACATGATATTTTATACCCCTGAAAGAAGCAGATCAGAAATAAGAAAGGACCAACAATTTGTCAAAACATAGGTAAGTTGTCCCTGTGGACCATTCCAAGGTACTTATGAGAGCCACCAAAGTAGGAAAATTTAATCCTTCACCATCAAAAACACCGGGGTTCACCAAGGGTAAACTTCTTTCCATTGTCACAGCTCAAATTGCTTACCACTTTTGTTGTATCCAAACCCAAAAGTGAAGCCCCTGAGATGGCAAGAATTTGGTGTTAAAAGATACATTTGATACTTAAAATACACACCAAATCCATACCAACTCTTTTCTGACATTTTGGACATTTTTTTATGGGTAGACCAATCACACTCAGTTCGGGTAACAAATAGAGTTGTTTTTATGGAAGTTTCAGTTGGGGAATCCTACAGAGAAATAACACGAAGTTCTGAAACATCAGCAAGTCCTAAAATTCTGTAAGTGACAAGATTTGCCAGTACATTTGGGAGCTATGTCACTGATTCTGACCACCTCCATCCAGCTGAGGTCACAGCACCTTGTCATGTGAAAGGATCTGCTGAACTCCACTCAGCCTTGCAAAGACACTGAGTCCTTTCAAATGCAATGATGTTTATCACTAAAAAAGGATTCAAAGTCATAAATAAATGAGAGTTTGTCTCAAAATCTCTATGAGGTAAAATGATGATGAATATGCAAACAGCCTTGCACACATATCCTACTAGCATGCACAAGGAGTGATATCCTGTCCATATTTTTTGTTGCTGAAAAGAAGCACCTATTTCCCTCTCACTGAAGCAATACACATTCCAAACAGACATTTAAGCAGCTAGATGTTTTCTTAGCAAAAATCAAATATAATTAAGAGAACACAACTATTTATATGACAACCTGTCGCTGTGTTACTTTTTATTGATTAATTTGCTTAGTTATCTTTCCAACAGACACAATAAAGATCTATAATTGGTAACCATAGTCTTGACAGTCCTTCAGGAACTTCTTAGAGCAACAGTGTGGTACAGGTGACAAATTACATTTGTAATGTAACACATACACTCCTAAGTGCAATAATGGACATTAAAAGCATGCTTCACAATGTATCTATTACATCTATTATATAAAGTGCCGTAATAAAGTACCACATGGGCTTACTTGCAGCTATTTGGAAAGCATTAAAAATTCATCTAATATGAACAGGAATATCCAATACTAGACATCCATAAGTGAATATTTAAGATGCACCATGAATTGCAGTGCCAACAAGCAGGACTTTAAAGCACTTTGGATGTTGGTGAAATCACCATATTATAATGGACAGACAAAATAAGTCATACATTAGCCTATTGACACTCACTATTATATTACATCTGTAAAATTCAGGACTTCAGAGAAGTGATGGGTTCCAGTCTCATAACATGGGTTATGCAATATTATACTCCTTCATGTGGAAGAGTAAATTTATACTGTTTTCATGTTTGATGTCACAACCACCATGGCATTCATTCTGTCTTTGTATTTCCCCTGTGCTTTTTTTACTCACCTTCCCTCAGGTCTTACTATATTTGTTTTTCCAAAAGAAACTCTGTACAGAGTTTCCAAAACGTAGAAGAGTGGCAAACTCTCAGATCCCCCAGAGATTAGAAAAGGAAGGATAATATATATACAAAACCAGTATCAAACCCAACCCCCCTAATGGTAATTACATCACCATCACCACTGATGTTCTGAAGCAGGCACTGGGGGAGTCCCAGACTGGGCCCCACAGCAGATGGGAGCTGTGTTCAGGAGCTGGATTCTGGTGCTGGATTCTGGTACTGGATTCAGGAACACACCAACTGGGATTAAAGGCAGAATGGACAGAGTCCTCCTTGGATGCTCTGAGAAGGAAACTGAAAGAGGACCTGAGCCAAGCCAAGCAAAGCTGGCAAAGTGGTCCAAGAGGGATGCAGGGAGCCCCCAGAGAGAGATAGACCCTCCAGATCCCTCAGCTTTATACAGATATGATGTATATGGGCTGGAATACCTCACTGGTCAGTTTGGGGTCACCTGCCCTGTCCGCTCCTCCCTGCAGGT
>JANIJG010026011.1:0-21009 GCA_024611175.1 Megaceryle torquata
GACAGGGACCTGGTGGAGCGGGGCCAGAGGAGCCCCAGCAATGCTGGGAGGGCTGGAACCCCTCTGCTGGGAGGGTTCAGCCTGCAGAGGAGAAGGCTCTGGGGAGACCTTCTGGGGGCCTTTCAGTGCTTCCAGGGGCCTGTCAGACAGGGACAGAGTTTTTAGTAGGACCTGTTGGGATAGAACAAGGGGCAATGGTATTAAACTGAATGGAGAGATTTAACATTTGTTATGGTGAGACCCTGGCCCAGGTTGCCCAGAGGTGGTTTCTGCCCCATCCCTGGAAACCTCCCAGGTGAAGGTGTCTCTGAGCAACTTGCTCTAGTTGAAGGTGTCTGGGTGTTGGACTAGAGGACCTTTAAAGGTCCCTTCTAACCCAATCTGTTCTATGATTCTGTGACTGGGCTTGGACCTTGAATGAGCATTCCACATGGAGGACAGGGACCATGACCCAGCATCCCCCTGGGACAAGAGCCCAAAAGAGCATGGCTGCTAGGATCCCGGGAAAGGGACTGAGACCAGGGACATGACACCAGCCCAGCACCCTGCACTGAGACCCCGGGACTGGACCCTGGCTCAGGAGCCAGGACCGGGACTCCAACACAGTCCTTTGGACTAGAATGGGGAGGCACTTGAAGACTCAGCCCAGGACAAGCACCAAATGCCCATGTCCAGTGGCAGAGGTCCATCAACCCTCCCAGCATGGCTCACACTGAGCCTCCAGAGCCAGAATTGTGCCATTCCCCTCTCCACACGGTTGTGTCCCTGCTGCCCAAGCCCCAGACCCACCCCGCTTCGTCCCACCAGTGCATGTGGAGCCAAAGAGGAGGCACGGCCCGGCACAGCAGCTCAGCCCTCCAGCCCTGCTCCCTCCTGGCACTGATGCCTTCATGCAATACGTGCTCTCGTGCCAAGGGGAGCAAAAGCACAGGCTGCTTTCCCAGTTTTCCCACCTTGCTAATTAAACCGGCCAGAAATAGGCCAGTCCATTTCCATCCGGAGGCAGTAATGACTGCTCGACAGAGTGAAGACATCAGCCATACAGGGTCGAGATTTCTTTTTTTTCTTTGTCCACACTAATGCTCCACATTCTTTCATCTACAGAGTGTTTCAGCCTCAGCCGCTGCAGCCCCAAACCCTTGACATTTTACACAAAAAAACCCCAACCCTCCAGTTTTTACAGAAACGGCCTTTCTAGAACAACCCACTGACCTCCTGCATATCATTGCGGTTTCTTCCATTTCCTACCCACTTTTGAATCTCCAATTGCCAGTCTTTCCCATTTTAAAATGTATTTATAGTGGCCTCATCTGCAAAGAGCCGAGGAAAAGAAAGCCTCGGCTTAACAGCAGCCTGCTCTTGAGCAAGAACGGTGGCAAAAGAGTTCAAAATGCCATACGCTGTACCAAATTAATACTGTAACAAGTCAGAGACATCCACACGACAGATTTTGACAATCCCTTGCGCAGCAACTGTTGCACTTGTGGGAACTAGCCGGTAATATCACAATCTGCTTATCTAACGAACTTGATGGTATGTCTTGGAAAAAAAAAAACCAAACCAACCATGCTTTTGTGTGGAATTCACTGCTCTCGTGATGGTGCAATCCTCAGAGAGGTCAGCACCGATGAACTCTTGTGATGTTAGGAGACGCAAATAACAAAAGGAAAGTAACAGCATGATTTATGGTATTAAAGGAAGATAAAACTAAACATAAATAGAAACTAGAGAAGAAATACAAGCAATTAACAGGGAAGAGGAGCAGGAGATCTCCTTTCAGTTGTCCATGGGCAGAACACGTAAGTATCAAGTGAAACGTACATTTGTGGGAAGCGGAAGGGAAGAACTAAATAGCAAAAGAGGGGGGGAGGGTAAAAAGGTCCAGGCTGGAAGAGGCAGGTAAAGCCCTGGGAGGACAGGAGCACCATCGCCTGGCAAAGCTGCCTCGAAGAAGAGTTTCTGTGGCTGAGGCCATGTGGTTTGAGAGCTGCCAAACACAGGGAATGGTTACAAATGCAGCACTAGCTCAAATGCTGTACATTTCCCAACAGCTTCACCTGCGCTACCAGGCAGGAGAGGTTGATGAAGATCCCCAAAAAGGCTCCTCCAAGGCTGACCACGCACGAGGCACAGAGGTACTCCCACCATAGTCAGGCATCAAGCAGACCCAGGCTGTGCCCAGCTGCTAGGGCTGGCTGGAAGCCCCACATTTGCTCTGACAAAGCCAGCATGAAGTTGCCGTTCTGAGACCTTCCTCCAGGGAACAGGAACCACCATCCACCTCATTTCTTCCTAGTAAAATAATCCCAAACCACTATTTATCCAAGAAAACCTTTTCTGCTATACTGTCCTTTCCACCCCTTCCATATAGGCCTATCCCACCCCAACCACTACTCTCATTCCTTTCCACTTCCCAAGACTTGCAAATGCTTCACTATTATTTCTAAGTACTGGTGCCCTGCTCCCTTTCTGCAAAGTCTGGGGTTATCCTCAGCCTGTGGCACTCTGCACACATGGTTCTTTTACTCCAATTTCAAAAGCTTCTTCAAAAGGGACCTCATCAAACACCGCTTCTCCCCTCTCCTTACAAGCCCAAGCACCAGGTCCTCAAATAGAGGACACTGTTTCAAGATAAAATGAAAAGTAAGGCCACTCCTTTCCAAGAGAGGAAGATGTGGCAAGCCAGTGAGCAGGAATGGATTGCTCTCTCCGTGCTTCAAATCAGCACTAAAAATCTCCCAATTCAAAGGAAAGCCACAGTGGCCTATGAATTACAGGAAAAGGCAGAGCTAGCGTGGTTAAAAGGCAATAAAAAAAGAGAAGGGTTAGGGCTGAGGAGCTGTCAGTTGGCTTCTTCCCATAAAGAAAAGAGGTTAGTCATCAGAATTGAAAACTTCATGCAACTTCAGCACACATGGAAACGATGAGGCAGAGCAGCACACTCCCGTGTTGGATCTCCTTGGCCCTGAGTTCTCCATTGGCACGTTCCCACCTCCCTGTACCTCCAGAGCAACTACAGTCCCGGACTTCGCCACGTGTAGGGAGTAAGCAGACAGAGCACTTGGGGAAGGACAGAAGGACGAGGCACTTTCTTGGTGCCAGGATTTAACCCAGAGAGGAGGCATGTTCAGAGTTCATGCTGCCACCAGTGAGATCACAGCACTGGCTGCAAGGACAAGATGTCCAGCTGCGAAGCAGGGGTAGCACCTGGGAAGGATGTGGCACTCACAACCACATCCAAGTGCCTCGCTTGATGTCATTTATTGCGCCAAACTCACGTTCCAAAGTGTTAGGTGGGCAAATGCCCCTTCTGCTGCTCCTGCCTCCTCCCCTGTTATTGCACAGGGCAGCTGCTGTTTCCAATAGAGGGGAAAAAAGAGGGAATAAAAGGCATATTAAGGGAAAACTTCAAGAGCATGGCTTAGGTCTTCCAGCTGATATATAACCCTGAAGCTACCTGCCTAGAGTAGGTTTTTAATCTGGTTGGGAGAGAAAGGTCATACTGCATAATCACATTTAAGTGCCTTCCCATATTAATGCAGCTCTTAGTCTCAATAAATAGCTGACACTATATATTGTGGTTGCTATATGTTACAAGAAATGGTATTTTTCTCCTATAACACTGTACACAAGCATAAACACATTTACATGCAGCATGTTTTCTAACCTACGTGAAGTCGCTTGAGGAAATGCTCCGAGGGCTCTCCAAAACCTGAAGAGGCTGCACGCTGTGCGTGCTCCATCTCCCTGCTCCCATCCCACTCACTCCAGTGAGATTAGCACCCGGACCAGCCGGCGAGAGCCCGCTTGACAGGCCCACACAGTTCAGGTTCATAATCAGATTAACAAAACAGTAATCCTATTTCTAAACGGTGAAAAAGCCAAGTCCTTGAAGCGGCGAGTGCTTTTCTGTGCGTACGGAATACAGGTCGTCCTTTAGCAATAAAGATTACTACCAAAAGAAAAAGGTTTCTTCCACGTAGGAGATTCTACTCTATACAGGAAAGAAGGACTTTCTCATATTATCTGTCAGTTTTGATCTCTAGTTTTTCCACAGGGATGAACCCTCTCTAATACTTCATTCTACAATATATATTCTTTACCATATTTAAAAATAATACTTCAAGAAGTTAGCTACTTCCCAAGTGCTCCAGAAACTTTAATTATGAATGTTCCAGTACTTAAACTGATACTTGAAAAACTCCCCAGCCACTGGAAAATGAGCATACTTCATATATTCAAGGTAACAGACTCACGGTGGAAAATATCTAGCTGGGCAACCAGCACCATTTGTCTCTGTCACGGTATTTCCAGCACTTGGTGCATTTTCCCAAATGATGCAAAAACTCCTTCCCCAGCTCCAGCACCCACTTTTTTCCCCCCTCCCCATTGTCTCCCGGTTCTGCCACGGCCCAGTCCCAACCTTTCCTCTGGGCTGAATCACTCAGAAGAAGTTGGTTCAAGGACAATGAAAGAAATGTCACCAGTTGCTCCTTCCTGCAAAGCCAGACCAACATTGCCATCCTACGGCCCAGCCCCGCAGTGCAGCGGCTGCGCTGGGTCCCCTCTGCCCTTCCCAGACAGGGAACCTGATTTTGGGCTTTGGAGGTGTGGGAGGGGATGGAGAACCCTCCTCCTCTCCACACAGCTCCTCAGCTGCCCGCTCCAGCCTCCTGGGCTCATCGTGGAGCTGGGAGCAGAGCTGCCGAGATCCATGAGGGCATTCAAGCTTTGCTTCTTGGAGGGGAAGGTGATGTGGTAACTGCCTGACTAGAGTCATCACCGTTGAAAAAGTCCTCAAACATATTTAAAAATCAAGTGTCTCAGCACAAGAAGGACATGGTCTGAGTCCAGAGGAGCCCCAGCAATGCTGGGAGGCCTGGAACCCCTCTGCTGGAAGGCCAGGCTGGGAGAGTTGGGAGTGTTCAGCCTGGAGAGAAGGCTCCGGGGAGACCTTCTGGGGCCTTTCAGTGCTTCCAGGGGCCTGTCAGAAAGATGGGGACAGACTTTTTATCAGGGCCTGTTGGGAAAGGACAAGGGGTGATGGTTTTAAACTAAAAGGTGGACATTACGACCAGAGAGAAGGAAGAAATTTTCTACGCGGAGGGTGGGGAGAGCCTGGCCCAGGCTGCCCAGAGAGTTGGTGGCTGCCCCATCCCTGGCACCATTGCAGGGGAGGTTGGCCAGGGCTCTGAGCACCCTGCTCTGGTTGCAGATGGCCCTGCTCCCTGCAGCAGGCTTGGACTAGACCTTTAAAGGTCCCTTCCAATCCAAACCATTCTGAGATTCTACAAGATGCAACATACCTAAAAAAGTGTCAATTACTTGCTGTAAGAAGCCAGTTTAATGTACAGGGAACATCATCCCTTCCAGCACGTGACAAAGCAAAGCTCTATGATCCAGGTTTGGGTTTGGATTTTTGAAAGAGCATTTTGTAGGCCAGCCTAACAGAAACTCCACATTTTAATGCACACAGCAGAGCACTAGAACTAGACTGGAAGGCCAGGTATTTCAGGATATCCATTTCCATCCCATCAAATAGAATTTTCCAAGTCCTTTTCTTTGCCATCCCTACATTAATATTACCCCCAGCTCTGAAACTGAGCTTGGTAAGAAAATCTTGATTAGTAAACTATGGTAGCCACAGAGGGAGGAACAAAATTAATTTATCAGGGGAGATCTTGCTCCGTACTAAAGGTGTTTTTTGGCAGGTATGCATCTCAAAACACTGATGATCACAGGAAGGATTACACATCAGAGCACGGCTGAGTACCTGACAGCTCCTTGCAACAGAGATCTGCAATGAAAATTTATATATTCACCACCAAAACTCATCTGAGGAGACCTATTTCCGTCTCAGCCATTGGTTGCATCATAAAAAACGATGGAAGGTTTTGAAGTTGCTGGCTCTGGAGCTGGGAATATGGGCAGGATGTGTGTCAGGCTTGGAACAGCTGGCTTGGAAGAGCACAAAAAAAAAAAAAATCAGCTACAGGGGTGCAACTGGGCTGGGACACCACCCAGCCAGCAGCCATATGCTGTATGCTTTTCCTTTGTGGTTGCAGAGCTGTTCCAAAAGCTAAGCTTTCATTACAGAAAGGGGGAGAAAGCCCACAGAACCAAACCACCACACCAAAAACCACCAAGTCTGCAGCCCATCCAAGTCTAGACCAGCCTGTTCTACAGTTGGAAATTATATTGTTTCAGCGTTCAGTGAGAGCATGGACAGAAACACGCTGTGCCCCTGCCAACCTGATCCTTGAAAAGGTGTCACTTTTTAGGGCAAAAATCATCCACAGGGTGGATCTGATATAAAGATGTGCAGCCAGGCTTGCAAAAAACCACAGCCACCAGAGATGGACACTGCCTTTGAGCGCAGGAGGCATGAAGGACATGGTTTAAATGGAGCCATTAAGCGCAGCGCTGCTGGTGGAACGTACAGGAGGTGGCCATGCTGGATGCCCTCCTTGCTCCAAGAGCTCTCTGAATGCTAATGCTCACTTATCTTCCTAGGGAGAGGGGGGGGGGAAATAAAAATAAAGACACAAAACCAAAGAAAAAAACACCCTGATCTAAACACCCAAGCTGCATGTCAGTCTGAGATGGAAACCAGAGCAACTGCAGAACAGCCTAATGCTGTGAGTTTTGAGTCAAAATAGTACAGAACTCTATAAACCACAGCAGATGAGTTTTATTAGTACCTACATTTCACCCTCTGCATCCAGTCTCTGCTACAAGAGCAGCTCCTTGCAGATATGGGTGCAATTAGTGTTTCCATTCACACTGATCTTTGATTACACCCAAGTAATTGTGGGATGCCCGGGAATGGCTCTGCTGATAGATCCCCTGTTTGCCATCACTCCCCCCAAGTCCATCTTCTGTTGTCCATTATTAAAAATTTCCAGTATAAACCCCATTTTTTTTTTTAAACTAAGTATGTAATATCACACTTAAAAGTTTTCCCTCATTTCACAATATTTTAGAAAGCCAAATAAATTTTATGAGAGTGACAACATGTTTTTCTGCTCAGTTTTAATTCCAGTGCCTCCAGATGAATAGTTAAGAGAACTATGCATAAACTAGACCTCATCTGCAATTTAAAGACAACAAAAAAACCCAAACCAACTTTGTTCCTCCAGCAGAGAAATCATCTGAAAGGCAAGAAAAAACACCAAGCTGCATTTCTTCAGCAACTAATATTTTCAGAGGGTTTTTGTACCTCTGAACACTTGATTTAGGATTTTTCAATACCCAAACCAGATTACATTGCAGCAGTTAAGTACCATTATAGAGCAGTTTAACAGCACTGCATTAACTTTACATTTGTTCACTAGCTTCTTCCAGATAAAGATATTTCCAGAATATCTGCATCAGCAGAGTAAGAGGCTTCTTGCATAACTGCTCTAAGTGAGGGGGGAGTGGTGGTGAATAAAAATAAAGTATCTCCTGAAGGCTTTTTAATATGATCTTTCATAATTCAAGTTCTTGGGAATTCATACCAAAGTAGGAATAATGGATTCATTAAATAGTTCACTTTCACCTAATGCCTTCTGCATGCTTCACTGTTAAGCTATAAAGCAATGAGAAACCACCTTTCCATACTGGTCTGTGGTCTGGGGGAAAGGAAAAACCCTTCCCTCTCCTCGGGCAGGTCATGAGCCAAGAGAGAAGTTTTACAAACTGAGGTTCTTCCTCCCATCCTGTTCAATAGCTTAGAAGTGTCTGGTCAAGAAAAAAACAAAATAAAATCTAAGGACTTGAGGATTAAAATAAAAAAAAATAAAGGGAGAGAAAAAGTTGAGGTTTCCAGAAATATGTAAATCACTTCATTCTCTCTGAATATGCCTTAATAAATCCTAGAATTGGGCAAGAATCCCTCTCCCTGCTCCTAGCCAGAAGCAGATCTTGAGGCACAAAGAAAGATTAGAATATGCTCAGTTCAGACCTGCTTATTTACTACTTAAAATGTTTTCAGTGTATTAAATCAACCCATCCTTAGCATTTTATCAACACCAGGAATTCTTAAGACACCACCTCGGTCTGTTGCCTGTTTCCCCAACACAAGGGGAAAATGTTCCCCAGAGGCACAAGTGAAAAAATAAAACAAACTTAGTTCTCTTTACTGATGAACAATCTTTGGATCTTGAAAAACATCCTTCCCCCCTTCTATTTTTTTTTTTTCTCCCTTATGAAAGATTAAGAGCTGAAGTTACATACACTGCTCTGTTACAACAATGGAAATTTAAGTTTACATACCAAAACACACAGAAGCCAGGAAATGAAAACTAGTTTCCGTGGGAACAGTAACGGCCTTCTCACTTCATCTTCTAGACGTACTTGAGCACACACTTCATGGGGCTAAAGCAAAAGGTCCTTCACTTTTCCATTTCATTAGCTGGCAGCTTTAAAACTCACTAGTTAACATGCTCCTGTTATGTTTATAGTCAAGAGAAAGCCAGGGATCAGCTGACATACAGCACAGAACCTATATACACAATGCATTCAATGCTGGCACTCACACCTACTGAGGAACACAAATGTTCCAAGCCTAAGTACTTGGAGACAAGTGCTCAGGCAGCCCTCAGCTACACCAGCGAAACACTGAGAGGTGCTTCAATACCTA
Source organism: Megaceryle torquata (assembly GCA_024611175.1). Taxonomy (NCBI): domain Eukaryota; kingdom Metazoa; phylum Chordata; class Aves; order Coraciiformes; family Cerylidae; genus Megaceryle; species Megaceryle torquata. Next base: position 8,624 of record JANIJG010026011.1, read on the forward strand.
TACACAAGCTCAATGACAGCAATGGGACACAGGGACACTTGTCGTGCACCAAGAAAACTGTCTCACTGTCAAGGACAGCCTGGATTTTACTCACCTATTGCATTTTGTGCTAGAGAATGTTAGGGAGAAGATGGAGTATTTAGAAAGTTCGTTTAGGATGACCTGCTTGAACTTTATTTTCTAGCCATATATACACCAGAAGGATGAAGACAGCACACACTCCAGTTCCTTACTCCTTACAGTCCCTCACTTCCAAATTGTACACCTTTGGTAGCCAAAGGCCCTTCCCAGTACAAACCACCCTCAGTTTTCGTGATGCACGAGCTGGCAGCCAAGTAAGACCACACCTCAGCACCAAGCTAAGCTGAGACACGTTCAGAACCAAGGGGTGTAAACTAAGTCCTCAGTGTCCTATACACACTCCTGCTGCCCACAACACAGACCTCAGCATAGCAGCTTGTGGCTTCTCTTCTCCCTTTGAGTACCTCACAGTGTTGAGTTGACTGTGCCTATGAATCCTCTCCCCAGACTGTGCTTGTTGACAGTAATTTGTGAAGAAATCTGCTCTGCTCTATTAGAGCAAAGGCCTTACTTTTCTTGATTTACATTCAAACGCAGCTGAAATGCTTAACAACCAGTAACACAGTCTGTCCAGTTTCACAATCACTTACTCAGGGTGGGGAAGACAACGGGGAGTTTGACTTTTTAAACTTGGTCTTAACCTGAAAGAGATTCTTTTAAAATTCATGATTTGGAACACAGAACATCCAAATTAAACACAACTGTTAAAAGCCAAAAAGAACAGCTGAAAACCCTCTTTTGTTTATAGAGGCAGTCAAATGAAAATCCTTTCATTTGATGTCTCACCTTGCTTTATACACATTTATTGCACTAGAACATATGCCTTCTATATAAAAAGATGATGCAGAAACCCATGAGATTGTAAATACTAGATTTATGATTTGTTTGCAATTATATTTAATATTCCTTTGTTTTTAGAAAGCAGTTGAAATCAAAAAAAAAAAAAAAGAAAAAAGGAATAGCAAGAAAGCCCCCCATCTGCTGTCTAGCATCAGTAATCCTCACTGGTTTGTTCACCATTTATAAGGAAAACATCATTCAAGGTGGCTTGTCACAGAGACTCTTCTGCAGTAACTGGCCTTCAGTGAAAATCTGTGGCATTTGTCGGTTCATCTGTTTGGGTTTTATTTCTGAAAGTCCCTCTGCTTAAAGTTCAAGATATAATGATAGTACTCTTCTCCTCTGAAGTACCTTCCAGCCAAACATGGTAGATCTGGTAACTCATGTCTGAGGGTGGTAAATATTCCCATTTTACAGAGGTAAACTGAGCGTAGATAATTAAATTTGCCCGAGGCCAGTCTTCTGACTAGCCAGCCCCAGAACCCAGCTCTCTTAATCCCAGGTGACTCACCTTGGCTGGAAATTAAGGCTTCCTCTCTACAGCAGAGTGAAAATTAACTGATTACATTGAAATGGTTTCATTCTTCATCCTCTCTAAAAGGATCAGGTATTTTTCTCGTGTAGTATCAGTTTCTGCATTACTATCTGGACACGGTGTAAATCTGGTTGTGAGTTAATGCCTGCACTAAACCCAATCTCAAAGGAGTCCCTGTGACATGCAGACTGTAGGCAGTCAGATGGTGGGTACAATCAAGGCTGCTAGTGACGGGAGACACTAGCAGAGTTACCCTCATCCCCCAGCTGACGGGCCTCGCCGGCCTGGCCTCCAGGAACAAGTGCCACCTCCTTCTCCAGACAGTGGGTTATAGCCTAGAAGAACAAAGGAGAAAGTCACCATGTTAATATTCACCCTCAACAGGCCTTCACCAACACACTAGGAACACTAAAAATAAATGGCACAATCATTTTCACCTTGTTTATACTTACTACACGGGCAGGAATTTAAGGAAAAATGAAAGCAGAGAAAATATCCAGACTTGAGAAGGTTTATTTTTGTAGTGCCAGCAGCAGAAGCCATTGCAAAACACTTGTGGTTTAATTTCATCAATTTGGATTAAATTAAACTGAAATTAATTACCATTTGATTTCTCCAAGTCAGTACTAAAGCTTTAATGCTGCTCTGCAGAGTAAACAGAGTAGTAACAGAGACTCTTACAGTGAATTCCGTAAGAGTGTGTCTGTCTTCTGAGAGCTCTAATAGTTAGGGATTTAAAATAAACTTTTATTCCAGTCGTGCGAGGCATGAACTCTGAGGTTCAAAAGGTAAATCCTCTCATTGCTACCGTAATATTTTTGTGACAGCATTTGAAGAAGGTAAGTGTAAAGCAAACAGATGCTTCAGTTGAACCTCCCAATGCCATAACTACAGGCAACTTTATTTTACCAGCAGGTACTCAGAAAGATACAACTTAGCAAACATCCTCAATTTGTTTTGTACAGGGCAAACTAAAACACAGCCTAAAACCATGTAGCATTGTGAACCATGCAGGTTTCAAAGCAACCTGTCCCGCTGAAACTTCAAGCATCACCTCCACCTTTGAAGTCTGGTTTTGTCAGAGCAGCCAAGTTCTGCTTTCTTGCTTAATTCAGCCACTGAACAGTGCAGATGGTGCTTTCACTTCATGCTGATCTAGCTCATGAGACAATCAGAGACCTCTCTAACTCTGTCATCTGTTACTTCAGCAAAGCTTTTGCTCAGGACGGAACTAGGACAGGTAGCAGCTGGAAGGATGCCTCAAGCCCAGCTGGCCTGATCCTGGTCCTTGGCACAGCTCTTACACATTCTTCATCCCCAGAGTGGTGAATATCCCGTGCAAGAGCTATAAAATATATCTGACTGTATCAGACACTGCACTGCACTCATATTAAACCACGTAAGATGAATCAACCCGCCAGTTCCTTCGGATGTTGTCAACAGCTGTCAGTAAAAATATGGAAAGCAGAAATCTCAGCACTGAACTATTACTGAGGTTTAATATGTTTCATCAAGAACCTTCAGGTTTCATACATGGAATCAAGTGACTTACCCACACCAAGCGGGTTTCCCTTTTAGTCTGAGGCTGTCTAGATGATCCCCTCCACTATGGAAAATTGTAATTAAGATATTATAGCTAAATTAGCACCTGCAGGCATGGCCCCAGCTGTTTGACCAGGCAGAACAGCTGCATGGCTGAAACATGGCAGCAATCCTAATGTGGGCTGTGTCAGGCCACAGAAAGCAGCTCATCCATCAAGGCAACCTCAGCAGCTGACACTAGGTTTAAAGAGAAGACCTTCTGGTGGTTTGTGAGAGTTGTAACACTTAATACATCTGCAGGGTTTATATATTCAATAGGTTGTTAGCCAATAAATAAGGTCGTTTTTTGCATAATCAAGTCTTTGATCTGCCTGAATCGACATAATACAAAATAAAATACCCTCTTCCTGAGTTCAGTTAGTGCTACAAGGGGTTGAAAGGATTTCGTACTTACCACCTCCTCGCAAGGGCTTTTTGTTTGGTTTAGATTTTGGAACTGCTGATGAAGTGGAGGCACCAGATTCTACTTCTTGCTGTTCACAAAAGCAGAAGGTTACTCAGAATTTAATCAATGTGAATTTCAGCTCATCTAAGCACACAAGCATAACTGTAACCTGATTAACGCAGTTGTTACCTGATTCAGTTTCAGGTTTCCTTTGTAGCTTTTTCCTTCTTGCATACTTTCCCACATTGCTATCTTCTGCCTTCGCTTCTCTTCTTCGAGCTAAGGAACAAATCCAGGATATGCAAAACTAAGACTTCAGATGATAGAATCACCACTGCTACAGAAACAGCTGCAATAGGCTCATCAAAATCCAAGGCATCTATCTTGATCTGACGCAGGATTTCTGAGCTTATGGAAGCATAGCTGTTTTAAACACCTGTGTCTTCCCAGCCACAGAACAGCCACATATACAGACTGTATCTGCAGCTTCTCCTGACCACCTGTTGCTCTGAACCAGTTTGAAAGTAAAACAGAACCAAGTTTCAAGCTTAAATCCTGAGTTTATAAAGTACTGATAAAGAATATTGCATATGAGAGCAATTTAATACACAATGCAGAGTTCTACAGGATAAAATGTGGTTTTCAAATGAACAAGAGAGACAGCTACATATCCACATGCTAATACACATTAACAATAGTTCTTCCAGCTCTCTCCAAAAGCCAATTATCCACAAAACCAAATTAATTTATGGTTAAACCAGACCGCCGCCTTCTTGACAAACAGAAAGGAAACAAGGCAGCTACTCCATCCAAAGAAAGCAAAGCTCCCCAAATCCAAGCACACTAGACCTTGGCTACTTCCTTCAGCAATACAAATTCCCCTTCATTTCTAACTGCCAGCAGTTCTTGAAGCATCAGCTACAAACCAAGGGCTGAAATTATCTGACTGTAAAAGCACAAACAGAAGAAGAGCCAGGATTAATGAACAATATTATCGCTGTGCTGATGACATCCACTCTTCCACGCTGCCCCACACAGCAATACACTGCTCTTCATCATCAAGAACATCAAGAGCACGTTAAGTGCGTGCTTGCATGGCTGGAGGCCCTTTGGGATACCTACAGCCCATCACTGTGCCGTGGATCAAACCACATTCCAAGTGTCCCAGTTAAAGGAAAGGGGGGAAAACCCACCACCCCCATTCCATAGATAGATTTACATCCCAGTAGATAATAGATCCCATAGACAGAGCAAGTCTGATACCTAACATGGAATAAGCCTTTCTGTAACAGCAGCAAAGGCCTCGATGACAAATTCATGAGTTAAAGAGACTCTCTCTGGTTACCTGTCTTTGTTTTTCTTTGTATCTTTCTGCTTGTGCGTTCAACGCCTCCTGCATCCTGAGGCGAGCTGCTGCCAAAGCTTCCTGCCTTCTTACCACTGCCTCGGGTTCTAGGAAATCAGGAAAGAGTTTGCAAAGTTATTCCAAAGAAATTCTAGATGGTCTTTGCAAAGGAAAGGCTCGCATCTCTCCCTCCAGCTGTTTAACAGAAAACTGCAGCTCAAGTTCACTTCCCAGCTAATCTTTTGTAGTAATTTATATGCTGATTTAAACTTACTTCACATTTTAATATTTTTAGAGCAATTACTTTCAGGGGATTTTAATAAGCACACTGATGTCATGAACCCATTAAAAAAAATTGACACTTTTGGGATATTTGCTTCTATTTCTGAAGGACTTGTTTGATACAAATCGTTGCAGAAATATCAGCCATGCTTCACAGGGATTCTATTTTTACCCAGAGAACTTCTTTTACGCAGAAGCACGAAGCAACCAGCCCACATTCACTCCCACTCCTGCTGGCAATTGGTCCTGCTTGTTCCCTTACGGTAGCTTTAAGGAACTCCATCAGCAGAGACATGACTTACAAATATCACACATATCTCAAGAGAAAACTGGCAGTCTCGGAAAACCTACGTTGAGTCACCATTTCTCTTCAGGATTGGCCTTAAGAAGTAGTCCAAAAATATATATATATATCCAAATAAAGGCAATTATTGCTCTTTTTATTCCACCAGCTGAACTATCTCCACATTTTACTCCTTAAATACTTGCTACCAGCCAGTGATGAATATGTAAAAGAAATTTCTGCACTTTCAGGACTTTGATTTTACAGGCAGTTTTGGCAACTAAACCCAGACTTAATTAGCATTACAAAAAAACACCAGTAGGATAAGGGCACGTGAGTGGTATCTTCCGGGCCCCCATGCACTGCCACGCCAGCTCTCTCCTGCCACACCAAAGGAATCGGTGCCAAGCACTCATGGGTTTGGCAGACACCAAAACACAGCCCGTGCTTTACGGCAGCGAGTCTTCCGAGCGGGCAGGACCATGACTGTGTAAGATTTACAACCTATGCCACACTTGAAAAGCTAACAAGGCTGAGAGGCAGTTGCACCCCCAATGTACACAGTCCTGCCAGAGTAGGAGCTGTGAATGAGTAATTGAAAGGAGAGATGATGAATATTAATAAAATTTTAGTATTAAGCGAGAGATTTTTTTCCCCCAGTATTTAGATTTGGATGGTTTGGTTTTGTTTGATAAGCCTAGAAATTATTTGATAACTGACCACAACTAATTTCAAGCACCATTCTGTCAGCTCCTGCACTATCAAAGATCAGCTATCCCCTTGTTCTGCAGTGCCCTGTTCCTTTACTACCAACAATGTTACTTTGGGACACAATCCTTCCTTGCCAACCTTGTAAAAACAATTCTCTTGGTTCAAACTTTCCTGAACGACCTCCCCAGTAACACAATCTGCACACTTTTGTGGGCCTAAACAGTTATCCTGAGTATAAGCATAGTGACAGGATAAGGGGTGACAGTTTCAAACTGAAAAAGGGTAGATTTAGCTTAAATATAAGGAAAAAATTCTTAATTGTGAGGGTGGTGAGACACTGGAACAGGCTGCCCAGAGAAGTTGTGGATGCCCCATCCCTAGAAGTGTTCAAGACCAGGTTGGATGGGTCTTGGAGCAACCTGCTCTAGCAGGAGGTGTCCCTGCCCACGGCAGGGGGGATGGAACTAGGTGATCTTTAAGGTACCTTCCAACCCAAACCATTCCACATTTTGATCACTCACTACTGAAATCCCTCAGAACCAAATCTCTTTTGGGTTGTCATTAAATGATCACGCTGTGTGTGGACCTGAGCCGCTGTCAGACACCCCATGACGACTTCAGAGCCCTAGCAGGCACCTAGAAGACACACAAGGACCACCTTACACAGCCATAGAGAGCAAGCAGAAGGTTCACTCACCCACGGCTGCATCAGCGACTCTCGCCCGGCTGCTCGGCCTGCCCGCCAGGCTCTGGGACAGCTTCTGGATGAGCAGATAGATGGCGACAGCGGCCAAGAGGATGTACCAGCCATAGCTGGACAGCAGGGAGCCCACTGGGACAGGGACAAGCCGTAGATGAGCGCAGGCCGCGAGGGGAAGGAGCCTACCCAGACAGGAGGCGAGAGGAGGAGGCCGCACCGGGGCTGGGGCCGGCTCCTCTCCTCAACCCGAGCCATCCCCTCGTCCCGCGCCCCCCCTCACCACCCCCCACCCCCGTCAGCCCCAGCCCCCCCCTCAGCCCCGTCAGCCCCCCCCCCGTGTGTTGCAGGACGTCGAGTCCCCCCCTGCCCAGCGCGGCCGGCCCGGGCCCCGCCGCCGGCCCGCCGCCCCCCAGCTCCATCGCCCGCTGACGCCTCACGTCCGGGAACCGCCCCCCGCGCCCGCCGGTTGCGCCAATCACCGCCCTCCTCGTCCTCCGCCACCACGGGCTGAGCAAACCAATCAGGAAGCGAGGCCGTCCCTCGCGGACCTATGAGAGGCAGCAGTGAATAAAGACCGTGACATCATGGCCGCGCCGACCAATGAGAGCAGAGAGGAGGGGTGCAAGGGAGCCAACCAGGGGGTGCTCCTCCTGCCGCCGCCGGCAGCCATGGCGGCCCTGTCCCCTCCTGCCCCCCGCTCGGCCGCGGAAGGCGACGCCGCACCCGCGGGAGAAAAAGGAAACGTCCGTTTATTGAACGCGGAAATGCGAGAGGACAGGAGGGGGAGGGGAGAGTGGGGCGGCCGAGCCCCGCTGCGCACCCACACGCCGGGCAGGGCTCTCGGAGAGAAGCGATGGGCACCGGGCACGGCCCGGGCTTAGGAGCCATTGGAAACGGTGTCTTCTTCCATCTCTTCTTCGGCGTCATCCGAGGGGCCTGAAAGGACACGTCGGAGTTTTAGGGCAGTTATCGCAACTGCCGGTTTTCTGACCCCCAGGGACAATGTCCCTTTCCAGCCCCCCGAGCAGGGGCTGCGACAGCCTGAACTGAACGCTGCAGATGGGACCGTCCCTGTGGCACTGCTAAAAACCACCCGGCTGCAGCCCGGAGACCTCTCCGAGATGCTCCTGCACCCCCAGCTGAGGCACTAACGCTCAGGACAACGGCCCAGATGTCCTTTGCCATCAGTCTCATCTCTTTTAAAGAACCGGGAGGAACTATTTGGAGTTGGCCAAGAGAGCAAAGCACTTGGGGCTGATGGGCACCTGGGAGCCCAGCTGAGAGCCCCGAGCTGCGCTCCAGAGGCCCGGCCAGATAATACACCAGTCACAGAGACGGCTCCACTGTTATTCTGATGATAGTTACACCCCTTTTGAACAGTTTTTTCAACTCCGTATTTGGCCCTTGCACTGTAACTCCCTCCAGAGCAGCTAAAGCACCACGAAGCAACGAGAGGTAATTTTGTTTGGGAAATGAAAGTAATAGAAGTAGAGTGTGACCTGATTTTCGTTCCCTGCCAGGAATCTGACCAGCCTGCAGTAAGCCTTTCAGTCGCTCCACTTCAGCCAAAGTCGTGGCATTTGCTATCGCGGTCTAAAAAAGACAAAAGCACACGATCAGTCTGCACGCGCCGTACGTTGGTGTGTTTAGAATGAACATAAAGCCAAGATTTTTCCCCAGTTAAGTGATGCTAAGCTCTACAGAAGGTTCTGCTGGGAAGAAGCTCCACGGAGGACCTTGGAGTCCTGGTGGACAGTAAGTTGTCCATGGCACAGCAATGTGCCCTTGTGGCCAGGAAGGCCAATGGTCTTCTGGGGTCATAAAGAAGAGTGTGGGCAGCGGGTCGAGGGAGGTTCTCCTTCCCCTCTACTCTGCCCTCGTGAGGCCACATCTGCAGTACTGTGTCCAATGCTGGGCTCCCCAGTTCAACAGGGATGGTGAAATACCAGAGGCAGTCCAACGGAGAGCTATGAAGATGATGAAGGGACTAGAACATCTCTCTGATGAGGAAAGGCTGAGAGCCCAGGGGCTGTTTAGCCTGGTGAAGAAAAGCCTGAGAGGGGATCTTATTAATGCTTACAAATAGCTAAAGGGTGGATGTCAAGTAGAAGGGACCAGTCTCTTTTCAGTGGTGCCCTGAGATAGGACAAGAGGCAATGGGCACAAACTGGAACCCAGGAAGTTCCACTTGGACAGGGGGAGAAACTTCTTTGGTGTGAGGGTGCGGGAGCCTGTCCCAGGCTGCCCAGAGAGGTTGTGGAGTCTCCTCTGGGGAGATTCCAAACCTGCCTGGCTTTGTTCCTGTGTGGCCAGCCCTGGGTGATCCTGCTCTGGCAGGGGGGTTGGACTCGATCTCCAGAGGTGTCTTCCAACCCCTACCATTCTATCATTCTATAGTTTTCTGATTCTACAACATGAGATTGTTTTCTATAGGTGCCAAGCTTCTCTAGAAAGTTCTACAAAACTCCAGTTCTAGAAAGTTCTACAAGCAACAAAGCACAATCTTACTTGCCCTCCCCTTATTAAACAAGCTGCTCTATCCTGGTAGAACTCTAGGCTCAGACCAGCATTTCATGCAAGTTCTCAAAACCCAGGTACATCATACAAGAAAAATAACAGGAAAAAACACACCTAAAGCAAAAGTTAGGACATGCTGTTCTACTGCTCAGGGGTTGCCAGGAGGAAGGAAACATGTACAGTTTGGATCCGTGACTGGTTTTCTCCTCCACTTCTACCTACATGCACTGTCTGTCATATTTACCTTAATAGCTTCGACATCCCCTGGGGAGGGCCCGGCTTTCTTTTTGTCAGTTGGCAGCCCAGCACCTGGAGTGAAGCTTTAAAGGAAAAATAAAGACCTGTTACACCCCTGTGAAGAGCACGTGCTTCTCTAACTTCCAAACCAGGTTTGGAAGTGTTTCATTCAATCAAGTGTAGTATCTTATCTTTGTTAACAAACTGATACAGTGAAGAATTGCCTCCTTCAGAAACACCAGCAACTTGTCCCCGCTGCCCCATTTCCCCCCAACCCCCAACCTTTTCATCTCCTCAGAAAGAGGCAGACCTTTGACTTTAGAAATCAAGCCTTTGACAAAAGCTCTTCGATTTGGATGTTGTTGAACACTCGGGTGGTTTGTCGCCGTTACAAAAGCAGGGTGGATAAATAAAGAGTAAATGATACTGGGTTTCCTCTTCTTCTATGTCTAATATGAGCCTATACTAAAGCCTACACTAGAGTGGATGTGATCTTAATGCTCCAAAGGAAATGGTTATTTGCTGCTGCTTTAAGAGAAAAGAGAAAAAAAAAAAAAAGAGAAAAAAAATCCATAGTCTGTGAAAATGGATGTTACTGCCTAATCAGCTGGAAGGAATTTCCTGAAGTGCTGACCCAGCATCAGTGCTGCGACTGCTTTTGCAGCTAGAGAAAGATTTTCATCATATCTGTGTATTGAGTTATTTAGTTCAGTCACCTCCTTGTTCTATCACAGACCTGAGCCCCTTCCCCCTCACAAACTAGAGCTAAAGTTCATCTATTATACCTTTTAATGCTAAATATGTTCAAAGTATTTTTTTCTTTGACTGTGAATTTACTTGATCCAAATTCTGATTTCCAAACAGGTCGATGAAAGATCAAATAAAATATGTGACATACCTCTTAAGAATGAAATAAACCGAACATATTTGTTTTTAACTAAAGATTTTCATCTGCATTTATTCAGATTTTACAGTTTACACTTCCTGGCAAAACAAGAAACCACCCAGGAAAAAAAACCCAAACAAAACAACAATGGCCACCTCTCTGCAATTAAATAATGAAAATAAAAATTAAGGTTTCCTGCTTGCTGATGTAATCCACCCTGACCAAATACCTCATTCAGTAATATTTCTGAGATGTATTCACCACCATCCAAAACTCGGGATGCTTGGACAAGGCACTTCTGGCTACCAAAGCTTTTAAGGCATCCTGCCAGCAGCTGATATTTCCATTTACTGCCTAATCCCGCACACAAAGGAAGTGGTGTTTCTGAAGGAGAATGCCAGTGAAAATCGGTTTGGTTTTTTTTTGTCTTACGTTTTTGTTCTCCTGGCAATATCCTTTGCAAGCTGTGCACCCCGTTTGCCCTTGAACATTTTCTCTGCCTCCTGTCGCTCCTACAGCGATACCACACACACAAAGTTAATTGAAGAACATTGCATTTTGCAAAGCTGCTGTCTTTGCAAAAAGAAAAGACGCTTCGGCTCATTGCTACGTGGAGACCAGGTGTAAGAACAAGCACATCAGCATTGCCCAAATGCTCAGACTCATCAAACTATTACTCTTAAAGGTAAAAGCCATTTGCCACACATCTCCACTGGAAGCAGAAGGCTCTGTTGTTATTGCTCATTTCTTTCTCTAGAGGTCTGTCTTTCTACCAACACCAGAGGGCCAGAAAGAATCAGAGTAAACAAAGGTAGTAAAACTTAGTTAAACGTAATTAAACAGACTATATCCTTAACAGAACCAAACCATGCACCAAAACAGAGTGTGTTTTAGAGCCACTTAAGATACATAATTTCAATAAAATTTACAACTATGGCAAAACGTTTACTGTTACTGTAGAATTGTACAAGAAAAAAAGGAATTAGTCTGGTGTTGAATCAAAAGAAAGTACTTACTTTGAGTTTCACCTTCTGGAAATCCAGCACTCTGACCTGGGGGACTTTGTGGATTACATACAGCCTGTAATGCTTCTTATTTGTTACAGGATTCCTTAAAATGCTACCAAATAGATAAAAGGTTATAAAGAGGTTCTTAGTATAAAATATTTCAATAGACATGTATATTAAAATACATGAATCTACTTAGAATGCTTTTGTGTACACTCCTTGACAACTGATAACACCGTTAAATAAGCCTGGTGAAGGTGTTCTAGTATGTAAACTATACAAGAAACTTGCACTTTATTTTATCAATTAAATGCATTTGATTGAAGAAGAACATAAAGGACAACCTCAAAATATTTTAAAAAACCCAAATAACTAAAAAAATATCACTTTTTCTATCTGGACACTGATCAACTGAAAAACAAACAAACAAACAAACAACAACAAAAAACCCCAAACAAACAAAAAACAAAAGAAAACAACAAAACAAAAAAAACAAATCACAAGACAAACTGCTTTACTCTTTTTGTCCCTTACATTTAATGATGTGATGTTACTGAAAAGTCATTGTTTGGATGCATTTTGAAGTATTTCATAACAACGGTTTAAACGTTTAGTTTTTAGGTCTTTAAAGGTTAAGGTTGCATCAATGCTTGGATGTTGGTTTACAGAGATGTTACATCTCATTGATCCAACAGTCTGTCAGTGATAGAAAACCTCACCTCTTAAATACCAGGTATTTATTTACAGTATTTAATTATTGGGTATTTATTTATGGGTGCATTAAGAGGAGTGCGGGCAGCAGGTCGAGGGAGGTTCTCCTCCCCCTCTACTCTGCCCTCGTGAGGCCACATCTGGAGTACTGTTTCCAGTGCTGGGAGGCAGAGAAGATGCTGAGGGAACTGGAGCATCTCTGTGCCCAGGAAAGGCTGAGAGCCCTGGGGCTGTTCAGCTGGAGAAGAGCAGCCTGAGAGGGGA
>JANIJG010026012.1:0-14784 GCA_024611175.1 Megaceryle torquata
CCACACTGCTGCTGATCCAGGCCAGGGGGCCCTTGGCCTTCTTGGCCCCCTGGGCACGCTGCTGGCTCCTGCTCAGCTGGGTGTCCACCAGCAACCCTGTGTCAAGTGTGTTTTGCCCACAATGTTAATTGATGAGTGATCCCTCTCTGTCCTTAACCCACAAGTCTTCAGTCGTATTTTCTCTCCTCTGTCCATCTGAGGAGGGGAGTGATGTAGGGTGGCTTAGGTGGGCACCTGGCATCCAGACAGAGTCAACCCACCATAAGCTCCTACATCCTAGCAGCACAGCTGCTGTGCCTGAGGCCACGAGCTCAGTTCTCAGACGCAGTCTGGCCCATAGGGCTACACCTACAGACTCTGCACCGCCGGGTGGGCTGCGCAGCACTCCAGGCTAAGGCCACTGTACTGGTTCAGGGTCACTGAGGTTATAAAAGCCCCTGTCTTTCAGCAGAGTACAGAAAAATTCACTATGATGCTTGAAACCACGGTCTAGCCTGATAGTGGGCAAGATCCCATCCTGGAGCTGTGGCTAAAGGGGGACATGCAGCCCCTGACTGAGAAGTATTCACAGAAGGGAAATTCCTTTCCATGCAGGGGCCAGGAGAGACAATCCCAGTGGCATGCAGCCAGTCAGGTAGGTTTGGGCATGAAGAAGAAAGCCTGCCTTAACATAGCTGCTATCTCAACAACAGAAACCTTTACGTGTGACCAGACTTCTCTGTTTCAGAACTTAACTACTCATAATGTAGCCTGGGAGTTCAAAGTCCTGGGGTGGAAGTGGGGAGAGAAATCAACATCCTGGAAAAAAAAAAAAACCCACACCATTAGGTAAAAGGCATAAGCAAAATCCTTGCTATTTTCTATTCTCTCTCATCTTCTGACAGGGAAATTTTCACCATCTCTCACTCACCATGGGCTAACGGTGTTAAGAGCATTGTGAAGAACAGCAGCTGTGATGACCACATGACTGTGAAGGAAGGCTTGAAAGTATCCCAGCAAACGAGGGTTCAAACAAAACGAGTGTCCTCCTGCACTTGCTTCCAACACTTCAACTGTTGGCCTTCAATTCACATCCGAAATGGGGAAAAAAAATCAAAAATAATAATAATAAAAAATCCCACAGCCAGTATCCAGAGTCCGAGACCTACAAATGAGAAAGGAAAAAGAAATGCAGTTAGTTAAACAGTAAGATAGGTGTTTTCAAGCAAGTCTTGCTGTGTTTCTTTGGTGCAAACAGCTGTAAAGGCAAATGTGTCTTCCCGCCTGGCCCTCCAGATGTGTGCACGTCCCCATGTCCTATAGGAATCGAAGCTGTCCCTGTGCAGAGAGCCAGTTTGTGCATCACTAATGCTCTGCTTCTTCTCTCAAAAGGGGGCTTAAGACAGCAGGGTGGAACAATGATACCCACGGGTCCTGAAAGTCCACAGGCTTTAAAGTTGACTAAAGAGAAACCAAGTCCCTAAGTATTGCATTGTATCCTGTGTATGTGGGACTTCTAAACCAGGCTGCAGCTCTCCTGAAAATGTTTGGGTATCTACAAACCACAAGCCAACAGAAATTCCAGAGCTGAAATGGGTTTAACTGGTCCCTAGGCTCTGTGCTGATCTCTTAAACAGAAATGTTTCCACTCCAGCCACTCCTTTTCCACCCAAACCCCTCAAATACAGTGGAGCCAAAGAGTAAAGGCAAGCTCCTGAGAGACCATCCTTGCTGGTGAGTCAAAAAGCTGCCAACAGAGAGGTAACTTTGCCATTTGGTCTGGGCCGTGACTGGGAGCCTGCAAAGGAAGCACAGCGCTTCAGGAGAAAATGCAACTCCGAGTGGCGACAGAGCTGCGCTCCCTCTCCTGCCTCCCCCTTCCCTTCCAACAGGAACCTCTGTGAAACATCTACACCAGCTCAGCTGCTCCCAGGGTACGGGATAAGACACTCGGGCAAGAATCCCACTCTCTCTTTAATCCTCTGTGCAGTATGTAATGCATGGACATGTCGGCCAGAAACTCTCTGTGCTAACATCTGCTCCATGTCCTGAATGGCTCGGGCAGAGACGGACCCCAGTGCTTCCCCTGTAGCCAGGCACTGCACTGGGCTTTTCTGCTAGGACCTTTCTCTCCCTTTTGCACTTCTCCCACGCCTCTGTTGTCGAAGCTGATGTCAATTTACCAGGCAGTGGGATCATGATGATGACTTGGGAAGACGTCTGCCAACAATACACCTAAAAGACTCTTGATCCCATCTGTTTGAGGTGCCCTGCATGGCTGAATCTGAACCATGCTTGGAACCCACCTAGAACCTATAAATCACCCTTACCTTCTAGCTACTCTCCACGGTGACTGCCAGTGACTCAGTCACTCACTCCTGGTCGAGCTCTGCAGTTATTCACCATGGGATTAAAAATACTGGTCTTGTCCACCCCACAGGGAAAGCACGGGGAGATCTTGAATAGAAACATTCACTGATTTAATTGGAGAAAGGATTCCAGCTTCCCATCATTTTAACCTCTCAAGAAAGGGCTAGATGGCTTCAGTGACTCACACTTGGCAGGAAAAAAACTACTCTGTAGAGTTAAACCACGGCATCAGTTTGAGACTTAGCTCCCCACTGACTTTGAAATGATGCTAAAATATGAGGAATTGAAAAGTACTTTGCATATCTGTTTTGAACTCCCCAGACTCTGCAGCATTCACAGCACAGGTCTAATTAAAAATCTCTCAAAAAAATCTTTGATCAACAGAAGTTATTCTTCTCTGAGCACAGAAGCTGTTTTTGCCAACTTTTGTACTTACCCAAACCCCAGTTTGAGCCAAAAAGCTATACGAAAAACTGCGCTGCATGCCATTGTGATGTGGGTATATTTCTGAAACTCTGGCATCACAAAGTGCCCTTTGTTTTGCCTCCTGTCTTTGCTGATCAACTAAATCAAACCCCACATTGTTCAGAACCAAAGTCTATAAGGAAGCTGCATTTTTCTCCGATAAATGTATCTGCTTACACTGCCAAGATTTTATTCTCTGCTCTCCTTTGCAGTCTATCCCGCAGCTTGTTCACTCAAATGTAGCATTTACTTTCCAAAGCTTTTTCTCAGCTCTGTAACTGGGGTGACTAAAAAGCCCAAGGTCAATATGCAGTCAAGTGGCTTCTTTATAGACATCCCAGAAATTAAAATTTCACTGGAGCTGGGACTAATCAGAATGGTCACTGATAACATTTAAAGCCTGTTTTTTCAAAGGGGGACAAGATTTGTGAATATTTCAAATCATACATTCCAAATAGCAATTAAGTCTTCCATTTATATTTTAGGAGGCTACCAGTACACATCAAACTACACCACTGGACATTATTTATGCATGTTTGGGGTTTTTTTTCTTACAGCATCCTCTGTAAGGTTTTAAAGGTGAGAAGGTTTTTGTGCTACAAAGTTTGAAGAGATGTACAGAGAGGGGGAAAAGCTCTCCAAGCTCAGGTACAGTTACCTGAAGCCAAAGCTCAGCCAGGCAGTGAAGGAGTGGAGGATTGTTTCCTGATTTTTTATTGGTCTAAACTGAATCGAGTTCTGGATAATCTAAATCTGATGGAAAGGGATAAAAATATGGTGCAGTAAAAGCTTTTGGGGTGTAAACTCCAGAAGTCATAAATTAATTACGCTACCTATCCCAGAGAAGAGAGAATTGTCAACAAAGTATTTACTCGGTGGCCTTTAAAATTGTTTTTCTCTGTCTATATATTCCTATATGATAGGATCCAAGGATTTGTTTTCTACGGTCTCATAGGCTGACTTAGCAAGAGGATTCACTTGCCCTCTGCAGATTCCAAACACTCATTTTGGTAACTGATGTCTTGCAACCACCAGAACTGCAAGGAAACATTTTATCCCGCTGGAAAGAGCTGCTGTGCAAAAGAGAGACAACAGGAGTAGCTCAGCACTCTGCTTACTCCAGCTCTAAATCTGGCCCAATATTCCCAAGCCCTCCTTTCCTTCCTGCCAGGGTAGAACAAGACAGAGACAGGGCCTGTCAGGTTGTGTCTACAGACCCTGTCTGCCACAACCTTGCCCTTAAGCCCGCTCCTGCAAATACTTCAACCCCTTCAGCTTAAGCTCGTGCACAGATCTTAACAAATCCGCCATGTGTCTGGAGAAATGCCAAAGCTCTTTAACAACACGGGGCCCGCTGTATTAACCGAGCACATTGTTACGCTACAAAATTCTGGATAGTTTTGTATTTCATCTAATCAAATAATCATAGCTTGCTGGTGAACTGGATATCTGCAGGGGAACAGTGGAAACCCTCTTACTGGTGACACAACCGCTCTCAGGCAGCATTCCGAGATGCAGAAAGAGGCTTGCAAAACAAAATTCACTTAAGTTATTTTTGGTTTTTTTTTTAATTACCTGCAGGTAAAGTACAGCCAAAGAGAAACTAGAGCACATACCTGTGAGCTGCATGGTGCAGAGTGCTACATTTATTGATGCAAGAAAGGGATACACCGCCACAGGGAAAAACTTAAGGGCTACACTTGATCTATGGGGTTTGGACTTGAACCACAAAGACAGCACAGCCCGTGCTGATTTAAAAGAAAGGTCTTCTGCTCACTGACCTTTCTGCCCATAGGGCTGCCCCCAACACCATCATGGGCTTATCTGCTGCCAAGCATCACCCAAACCTGATCTGCATGCTGGCAGTTCCCAAAAATTCAACTCAGACTAGGAGAAAGCCAAAGGAAGCCAGAGCCGCATGGCGTAGAGATGAGCAGTGGAATATTCGGCAAGGCAACTTTCCTAAAAGAGCATTATAAATACACTGACAAACTCAACATCTACCCAAGTCTGTTCTTCAGCAGTTGATGTCAAGCAGCACATGGAGCATTTTCTGAGCTCATCTGTTGATGGTCTACAGGGAGGGTGAAAAAAGAAAAGGAAACCAGTTCATCTGGTGAGTGAACAGATAGGCTGAATTCAAAGTAGGATATAGAGCAGCACAAACTGAACTTGTCAGAAATCCACATCATTACTGTCCTACTCCAAACAGGAGCATTTGCTCCTGCACAAAGTTGGACACTGCCCTTCCCACGCAGCAAAAGCTGCCTGCCCTCCTCAGGTATGTAGCATTTTCTAGACACTTGGGGTACAGCCACAGAAGGGGCAAGAGTGTTTTAGGAAGGGGCTCATTAGCAAAACCAGGGCAGAAATGCCCTTTTGTTCTTAGCCAGTTTTACTTGGAGCAGTTTCCTCCCCACCCCTGAAAATGTACGTAGTAAAACCAGATTAAATAAATCAGCGGTGCAAGGATTACTTTATACTTCGTAATAGGAAAGATTACCACACATCTCCTCCTTTGGCAGAAGTTGCTTACTAAGTAGAAAATAAGCGTGATGGTTCAAATATTGATTAAATCCACTATTTATGAGGGGAAAACATTTGGAAGTAATTAAACTCCTTGAAGCCAATGGGCCAAACTGGAACGACGGATGTAATTCCCCATTCTCAGCAACTGTTACTTAAGACAATTTACTCCAGACAACATTTTCGGAATTTCACTTAGAAGAGAGAAATGAGAAATAACCCCCAGCAAGGCAAAAGGTAACATGTGATCTCTGCAAAAGTAAATTAACCGCAATTTAATGGTAGAAAATTTCTTTGAAGTAAAAGAATGACCAGTATCCCCACTCCCATTATGAATGGCTAAACAACAGAACTGCTGCAATACATTTACTCGCGAGTTGTCTGCAAACCACAGATTTTTGTTTATCTTTTGCAACACTACTAAAATAAAAAAGATTTAAAATCATAAAGGTTTTGCCCCTCCCACCTCATTCCACCTTTACCCTATTTCAAACCCTTCTCTCTGCCAGGTACTCGGACATGGCTCCATCACCACTCTGTGGTGACCAACACAAACCTGCCATGTAAAGGTGACACAGGCGTTACGGATGGTATCACGCAGGGACAGCAGGGCAGGAGCAGGCTGCACTCCTAGCACCTCAGTGGAACCACATGCACTTTGCACCTTCAGCCCCAGGCATTCACTGAAGTTACCACTTACAGGGATGTGGTTTTTTCATGAGCATTTTCAGGAAGTCAGGAACATTTCCGAGACATGTAAACTGAATTGTCGGCAAACTTTTAGCTACATCTGCCTTTAGCCCAGGAGAAGGTTCATCCCATTCTGCAAACGCTCATAAAGTCAGAGTTCTCACCGAGTTCAGGAAAACAGGCTTTTGTTTCTCAAAATATCAAATGGCAGCCATGGCTTTTGGCTCTTCGTTCCAAGCTTTACGTCTGCTAGACGTGATGTGCTGCGAGCGAGCTGGTGAGCAGGCTCACCAACTTGTGGTTCAACCTGCTCACATCTCTGTTCTCTCCCTGTACTGCAGCCCCGATTCCTGTTCTCTCTCATGTCTCTGCTGGGGCTGTGAAATCAGAAACTCCTCAACGCTTTCACCCCATATGCACAAAACAACAAGGTATTTCCAAACCCCTATTTCCAAGCAAGGTTTAGAACCAGCACTTGCCCCCCTGCCCCTAATTGCACATTCCTGTCTATCCACATTCACTTCATCCATGTTGTTTGAAAAGCTAAGACCATTCTGCCCTTGTCTCCTCTTTTATATATTACGTAGCACCCTG
Source organism: Megaceryle torquata (assembly GCA_024611175.1). Taxonomy (NCBI): domain Eukaryota; kingdom Metazoa; phylum Chordata; class Aves; order Coraciiformes; family Cerylidae; genus Megaceryle; species Megaceryle torquata. The sequence goes on from JANIJG010026012.1 coordinate 6,625, forward strand.
AGGACTAATCTTAACCCCCTTTTTTAGGTTTTTAGCACGTCTAATAAGTTTCTGTACACCCAGATTCTCAGGTATCGCCGCAGTGCTACAGACACTCCCCTGAGAGGAGCAGCCAAGGCAGCAAAGAACCCCTGTCAGCTCAGCCCAAGTCTCATCTACCACCTGTTCGGGCTGTAATTCAAAGTGACAAAGAACTCTTTAGATGTACTATAGGATTTGCTTCAAAATAACTCTCAAGGGTTAACTGAGATAATTAATTTCAGATTAATCAAGCCTTTGATAAGAGCACACCCGAATACAGACCAGATGAATATAGTAGCTTTTTTTCCCCCCTGTGTAGGTGAAACGGAGGCTTTTGTGCTTTTTCCAAAGGTCAGAAGGGGAACTTAAGCTATCGGCTGCCTGTTGGTTTTCCCATTCAAACCAGGATCAAAGCAGCATCAGCAGAAAATGATAACCAAACTAAAAGTGAAGCTACTCACATGTCTTACATCTTCACATGGGAGGGCAGGGGGAATGAACAGAGAGAAAAGGAAGAGCCTTGGAAACATGGTCCAGAAGCTGAGGAAGTCTGTACCACATTGTATTCATGAACATCAACAGCTGGTGAATGCTCCAGCCTTTGTTTCAGCTCCCGCTGGCTGTGCTGAGCAATAGACTTCATTACAGGTTTAAAAGAGGAAGGTAACACCATTCACAAGGCCCCTGCGTGGATGCAAATCCACAAATACACATGCAAAATGACAAAAGGTGCGGGGTTACCCATCTGAGGATGTGGTAAAATAAGCAAATGTTTGCATTGCATTAACAGCCCTCAATCAACGGGCTTCCTGAAAACTGATTAGGAAAAAACTTGGTACTGTCACTGGTTAAGCACCAGCTGCTAAAGCAGCTCACAGCTGGCAAGAAGTGAGCCAGCCCCTCCAAACCCCATCAGGGAAAAACCAACCCAACCCAACCCAGCCCTACAAGAACTGGGCAAAGCTACGCAGCTTTTCGCACACTCTGCACAACGCCTCAAACTTCAGCGCGCCTGAAGCAACCCTTCCTTTGTCGTCGTGCACAGCAGTTATGACAACAATGTTCTGCAAGCTTTCGGGGGAGGAGTTAAGATCCTTCTCCAAAATGCGTTGTACCCACATAACACGACATCCTTCTCAACCTTCTCATCCTTCTTCGTTAGTAGCACCTCTTGATAGAGGGGAAAATAATACATAAGCAAGTCCTCCTCACAGTGCTGCCATCATTGCAAAGCTCTCAGTATGTGGCAGCTCCTTAGAATAATGAAAATTTCTGCTTTCTTTTCAAGTAAATTTCTCCTTACAGAGAAAAAGCTGAAAAATAGGACCCAAACGCAGCTCAGAGGCTTAAGAAAGAGGCGGTAAAGAAACGTAACAGAACATAATTATTTGACTTGAAATTTGCATGACTTTTAATCAAATCTCATATTTTTTTTGAATGATTCATGATGGTTAAATTCTGGGTCTGACAATACTCTCGGTAATGCTGGTTTGTATTCCACAGAGCTTTTGGCAATTCTTCTGTGACAAGTAAAACACACGTGGTGCGCGCACTGGAAAGTGGAAACAAGCTTATCACCAGGGCCAGCATAATTTTAACTTCCCTTTGCTACTATCAGAAGAGGTTTCATTTTGAGGCATCACCTCTCCCATACATACCAGCCCCGTTTAGTCAAGTGTCTTACCATGGCTGTAATTGTGACAGCACAGATTCTGCACCGGGTCTTGCCTTAAGGAAGTCACAGCTTCCAAAGAGAAAATTAACCCAAGGAAGTGACAGAAAATTCCAGGAGGGTTCAAACAGCACATCTTGAAGTGTGATACTGGGATCAGAGCAGGAAGACTCCTACATAAATGCCTCTGGATGCAGCCTTTCAAATAATTTTCAGAATTCCTTCGTCCCCCCTATCTCTCCCTTCCCACTCTCTGCTTCCTTCATACCATGTCTCACGTTCCTCCTTTCCTCTTCCCGTCAGGAAAGGGCCTCTTGAATGTACACTGCTCAAAATTATACAGCAACTGGAGACAGAGAGTTTAGTACCATTGGCCATCACAGCAAGATTGGGTTCTGGGGATGAGTTTTCCTCCTGGGGGGTGTGTGTGTGTGGGGGGGGGGGGCATTTCTCATTTGCCTGCAGCTCATCAGGAGGCAGCGCAAAGCCCACACGGGTGGGCTCCATCTCCCCCTGCATCAGCCAGGAACAGGAGGATGGTACACGGCCTTTCTGAACTGTTTGCTCCCCAAAAGTGGCATATGCCAGCAAAGAATCCTCCTTGCAAAGATGGTGATGAACCCTCTCTTTGTGAGAAAAGGGGGAAAAGAAGGGGACTGCCTTACGCCCACCTCTTGGCTCACTCCTTCCCAGCCCAGCTGGCCCCACAGCTCTTTGCCTATGAAGGTTAAAAAAGGTGAAGACATCGAAAGCTACAGAGAATTGAGCCCCACGGAGCTGGGCCAGGAACCTGGTCTCTCCAGTAGCTTCTTTCACAGGGCCAGCAGCAGCAGGGACCTGACAAGACAGTGACACGTGACCCGGAACACCCAGGCACCACTGCATTTGCTGTAAGAAGCAGTACTTTTGACAATGCTGAATTTCCTCAGCCTTTGTCTTGCTCCAGCTCCAGCCCCTACTCGCTCGTGTAACTATATGCAGTAATAAAAAAAGGGAATGAGTACCACTTGAGTGAGCAATTGCAGTGAAAAGAGCAGCAAAGCCGTGATCTATTTCCTACCTCTAAAATGTGTCTCCAGTGCCTTTTTATTCTGCTCTTGCTTACTATTCCATTCTCAAATGGATGGTAACAGATATTACCTGTTTTGCCCTAAGAAAAATGTAATTTCCTTCCCTTTTTGTGCTGATTAGGAAATTAACAGGCAGCATAAGCAAGGTTAATTGCTTTTCCCATTTAAAACGCACCGCTCTTGAAAGAATTAGAGTAGCAACAAGAGATCACCTATACACACAACTCTATGCACACTACCAAATGAAAGAAAAAAATTGCTGGCAAACGAGATTAATGGCAAAAGCCAGGTGAATAGCACATTTTTACAAGAAAGTTATCTAGGAAAAAGTTAAGTTTAATTGTCTTTCAGATCTGTTATGATGTAATAAATGTCTATTAATGTTTAGCAGCAAATTGGGTTTTAATGATCATTGCTATTTTTGGCTGGTGGGTGACATGTAGTTTAAATATAAACCAGATTTATGTTGTACATCAGGATGACTTTCTTGGATGACTCTCCTTGACTTAACCTCTTCACACCCCACAAGACATTTAATATAATTTTATTTCTAATAGACTGTGAGCCAATAGGATCATATTTGCTACTACTGATGTTTTCAATGAGAAATAAAATCAATGAGGTTTATGCTGAAGATAAGTGGTGAGTGATTAGTTAAGTGTAAGTGGCTTGGAAAATATTAGGAGGGTTACATTATTCAACCAAATGATGCAAATTAAGAAATAGTCTGGATAGAAGTAAAAATCTATGAAAAACTCCTGACCTTGCTGCGTTGGAGAAATCTAAGCTAACGTGTTCTTTTGTCTCAACAATCAGTATTAGTTGGTGAGAAACTTTGTCTCATTTTTCAGCATAAGCAGGTAACCTCAAGCATTCACGTCTACGGTGAAAAAAAATACTTAGAGACAACAGAGCAGCCCGTTGGGTTGCTAGGAGAAAAATAAACAGCACTTGATGTAATATAGTAAGATCAGGCAAGGGAGGCAAAGCCAGTCCATCGACTGACTGGGGAAGCAAGACAGTAACTGGGAAAGCAACATTCTGCAACACTTAATTTTAAGAGAAATGTGTGCAGAAGAATAAATGTTGAATCTAAATTTCTGGGTGTGGTATTTTCTCTGGAGGCAGCCCAAAGCCCATATGGGTGGGCAAATATCTGTGTAATACTAAAAAAAGGAGCCTGTTTTCCCACTTTTTACCATGCTAATGACTTCTGTTACACATTAATCAAGAGTCCAGCCTCTTTGATCTTTGGAGGGGATAAAAAAAAGAAAGAGATTTAATTATTGCACTCATTTTCTGCACAGATACTTTTGTTATTATTTATACTCTTCTAACAGAGGTCATCATTTAACCCAAGGCCTAGTTATGAAAGGTCCTGGGCATTCTCACAGTCAAATGCAGCTTTTCTCCTCCTTCCCCTTTCCTCCCTCACATTATCCAATCAAGAAAGAATGGGAGGAAAACACTCTTATGCAAAGAATAGAGGTGGAGAGCATTAGCAGCTGGTGATTTCTGTGCGTGCCTTTCAACTCTGAACTCAAGCTTTAGGCAGTAAGTGGACTATTTCCAGCTGCCTTTGGTAACAAGTGGTAAGTGCTCAACATTTCCTTAATCCACGCAGAAGCAGCCCTTCCAGCGAGAGCAACTCAACTCAGTCCAATCTCTAGCAGAAATATTCCATCCCACCCCCTCCCAGGAATTTGCAGTCACCTGAGCTTAGTCCCTCTCCAAAGGAGCAGGCTGGAGACCCTTTAGGTTTTCAGCAAACCTCTTTCCAAGCTACCACTTCAGCACCGAAGCTGGATTAGCAAACTGGATGGTAAAGCTCCCACCAAGGCTTAGGGAAATGAGGCAGTATCCTCAGCATCCCTCTCAGTGCCTTCACAATGTTGGAGGACAAGACCACAGCCAATCATGTATAAAATACTGCAAAAACCCAGTCCAGTGAAAGCGTGAGGGCTCAGCTGTGTGTGAAGGTGCTCTGATGTCATCCCAAGCCAGCCACACAAGCTGACAGGCTGCAAGGTCTCTGCTCTCCTTCCTAACGAGGAGTATCAGACAGCCACACACAACAGCGATTTGCAATCTGAAGAGGCCACTGCACTACAGCTGAAAGTCAATGCTTCTCTTGGTACTACAAAGGAAACATTTTGTCCTAGAAACTCTGGATGGATAAAATATTTATATAATGCAGATCACATACACTTTTCGTTTCCCTTTGGAAGTGAAACAAAGGCCAGATATTTCCAGCTGAAAGTACAAGAGGGATTGTAACTCAACAGAACATTTAAACTCAGCTGGAATACAACCACAAGCTTCCAGTTGAAACCTCCACTCTTGCATCGTGACCTGGCCTTGCCAAGATCCATGTGGTGATCGGTTCTCACCCAGAGGGACTGGCTCCCTAATTCCACCAGAGAGGTGGTGGAGTCACCATCCCTGGAGGTGTTTAAGGAAAGACTGGGTGTGGTGCTTAGTGCCATGGTCCAGCTGATGTCATGGTGTTGGGTCATAGGCTGGACTTGATGATCTTGGAGGTCTGTTCCAGACTCAGAAATTCTGTGATTCTTGCAAAAGGTTTACAGGCAAAATATTTGCTTTTTGCAAAAGAAAAGCCTCCTCTGGTAAGCACGTGTGCTCTTTAAAAGGTACTATAAAATTTCTAAACAATAAAACGTTTGGGTGGGTGGAAAGCTAAAATTAATTAATTCCTTGAGTGCTTTCGTGTAGAAATTAATTGTAAGGACAACCAGGACAAACGTGCTTTTTAAAAGAATTGTCTTGGGCAGCTGAGTGAGGAATGCAAGACACCTGCCCTATTTCCGTGCCTCACGGTAGCAACTAGCCAAAAGAGAAAATACATCTGTTTTGAAATTTGCCAATCCAAAGTGTGCCTGCCTGAGTAAGCCTCAAATTAAACACATTTCTTAATGGCCTATTACATAGCAATGGTCACTAAAAGACCCACAGAAAACTGAAGGCAATTTTTGCCTTTGTCATTTGTCAAAACCAAAGACATGAACTTCTAGAACATTTAGCATTTTAAGTAGACATTGACCTTAAAATGATCAAGAAAATAATGTAAACACGTAACTCAGTCACAGGCACCTGGCAAATGTCAAATACCATCACAAACAGCCAGACTGAAATGGGGTGGCTGTACCACCAAGACTCTTCAATGACTGGAAGCAGAGTAATTAAGTTATTTCGAAGGAAACAGTAGTCTCATTTCCACATACCCTAAGTAAAATTTGTTGTAAAATTTGTTGTAAAATTTGCTGTAACACCTTTATTTGTGGTGATATATATAAAGTATGCATGTCCAGTTCTGAGTCTACTCTTAAGGCAGCCTTTCCACCTAGAACAAGTGAGATGTCTCAGTAGTCAGAGAGATACATTTAATTGTAGAAATCACATTCAATTCCAAAGAAGAAATTAAGCACCTCTGGCAACTATAAGGCAAAATAATTAATCTGATGCATGGGCCTGTCTCTTGTGATCTTTGCAAGGGACTCCATAGATACCAAAGTGCAGCTATGTTTGATATGCAAGATGACTTTGGGAGGTGGAGGGAGGAGAACTTTTTTTATCTCCTGAAACTTTCCCCACGAAAGGAAGACCACATTTCTCATCCTCTGCAGGAGAGGGCTTCAAGAGCACTGCTCCAGTGCTAGCTCATCCGAGGTCACTGGCAAAAGCCCCCTGATTTCTGTAGGAAGAAGCACAACCAAGAGAGGGCCTTTGAAAACTTCACCCTAAACCAAGCAAGCAGCAAGTAAAACCTTTGTTATTTAAGGTCATAGCAGGAAGTGGAACTGCAATAAAGTATTTCATTCAATTATCTGAAAACCTATTCATGGTAAAAAACAACTGACAGCTTTTTACTAAATCTTTTCTTGGACTTATTTTACTGTAAGAGAAGTTAGTGCTCTAGTTCATAACACAAGAGGATAAACAGCAAAGAAAATAGCCCCTGAACTTTTTATTGAAGCAATCACCCCTGCGTTCATTTTGTTCTCCCCACAGGGGAGATTCGCAAGGGTAAAGCAGGAACTCAGGACTTCAGAAGTAAATACAAATGGCAAATGGAAAAGACAGATAGTGTCATTGTTTAGCACTTGGCACTGGTGTGGGTCTGAGCAAGAACACAGATCACCTGGGATGGCAAATCTATCAGATGTACCAGAGCCAGCTGATGGCTAAAAATCTAACATTGAGATCCTTTCATGCACTGGTTAGCTTACATTTGGCTAAGTTTCACTTCCAAAGCAGAGACCACAAAGAAGCATGTCTCGAACTGAAAACAAACCCCAAAACCAAACAACTGTATTTCAGTTAAGATGGAAGTCAAGACCTTCTGTTGATCCAAACTGCCAGCAACAAAAAGAACAATGTCTAGAATTACTTTTATTCAACAGTAATGTTTTTCCATTCAGGCTTTGCCTGGACTGTAATAGAAACAGGGAGGAAAGACCTGAGCGTGTCTTCTGAGGGCAAGGAGGGGTAGGTTGCTTCCTAGCACCAGTGGCCCTGCCAACCACACAACTGCACAGTGCCTTTAACCAGTTCAGAGCAAAGGCAGCCAGGGTAATTTAGCAGCATCTCATCCACGAGCCTGCAGAGCAAGATCCCAGCCAGGGCTGTCTCATTACAGGAGAAAACAGAAATAGCATTCCTAAATTGGATGCAATCACTGGGAACAGTTCAGCATCAAACACTTCAACAATCTATGTGGATAAAGCCAAAGCATTCCATGCCAGTGGACTTCAGGCTGCTGAGAGCTTTAGGGACAGCCCAAGTGAGACACGCTTTGCTATCAGAACTTTATCAAGGACTTTCTGCATGATTTCCTCCTCCTCCAGCCGGAATTACTATCACTGATGTGGGGCTCAGATCGGCAGAGAGAAGGATGGGAAGGGGGTTGGAACCCCTAAACAACACTGAGCTTTGGTCACAGCAATGCCTGGCAAACAGAAGTCCACTGATGTCAGAGGTCAAGTCCTCACCAATGAGGCGTCTTGCTGAGTGCTGCAGCCACATACTGACAGCAGGCAACAAAAATGCCTTTCATGGCAACCAGGTTGGCAAACTTCTAGGAATTTCCTTCCCTTTTACAACTGCTTTTCTCTTTAAAAACCCTCCTATTTTGAGACAGTCATGGTCCACTCCAACCACCAGAGAATTAGGTGATTTTACAAACCTGCAATCTTTAAAAGACACATCCCTTGAAGAAGAAGGAGTTGCCTTATCTCAGAGAGAAGAAAATCACCCAGAGTTACCCTGTGACAGAGATGAATTTCATATTATCATAGAATGGTAGGGGTTGGAAGGGACCTCTGGAGATCATCGAGTCCAACCCCCCTGCCACAGCAGGGTCACCCAGGGCAGCCCACA
>JANIJG010026012.1:29652-49616 GCA_024611175.1 Megaceryle torquata
TAGTCAAGAGCTTTTTCCCAATGTTGAACCTAAACCTGCCCTTTTCTAGCTTAAAGCCATTAGCCCTTGTCCTGTCATGACAGACCCTTGTGAATAGACCCTCCCCTGCCTACTTATAAGCCCCTTTCAGGTACTGGGAGGTCACCAGAAAGTCCCCCTGGAGCCTTCTCTTATCCAGGCTGAAACTTCCCACTGAACAGAGCTGCTTATGACATCCCCATGGCAGTAAAGCTTGCTTCTCATCCTGCTTGGTGCTAAGAAGTTGCATGGGCCATGGAACAAAGCACGGAGCTGGGATTTGGCAGCCTGTGTTCAGCTCATCTGTGGTATGGCCTTGCCCAGCCACCCTGTCATGCTCGTGCTTCTCACCACTTGTGACGCTCAAAACCTGTACCTTTGATTTAAGGTCTTTCTTCCAGTGGACAGAGAGCATATTCTAGTTTACTTACAACCCTCAAATTGACTCTCTGATCTCTCAGAAAAGGACTTGGGACCATCAGAAGAGAACTGGTTTCCCATGATTGAAAGATTTTATTTATTTATTTAATTTTTCAGGCTTCCCAGCTGCAAACCAAAATGTTTTCCTTGGAATAATTTCAGCCAAATAAGACTTCAGTCCTGGCTCAGAGCCTTGCTGCCCAAGGTAGTATAACTTCAAGCAGCCAGAATTACACTTTCTACCTCAAAGAGCTCAAAAATTCCACATAAAACAAGTGACAGCTGACAGCAGGATGCCAAGGAAACCATAGTGATTAATCCTGCCTTCCCATGAGGAGAGGGCATCAGGATAACAGGTCATTTTGCAGGACTAGGCTCTTCACAGTCCCGACTCATTTCAAGAACGGCAAGCATCAGTACAACAGCTTTGAATTCATCATCATGAAGCCACCAGTTTCTAACAAAAAGAGAAGAAAACGAGCAAGACAGCTGAAATATTATCAGTTTTAAGGTAAGACAAATGCTAAACCCAGACCTCTTAATGCAGCGTTTCCCAGACCAGGGGGGAGGGTTTCTTGCTCTCGATCCTGCCCTCCAGAGCTTTTGCAGAAGAGCTGTGAAAAGTCACTCCTCTGAACAAAGGGATCCTTCACAATTATCTGGATGCCTTTAGAAACGGATGATGTTAAATGTCACATTTTTATGCTGCTATCACACAGGCCTCAAGCAAGAGTTGAGCTTATGTCAGAGTTGGTATTTGTTTTTCTTTCTGCAGAGATGCCCATTTCGGTGCGAAGCCTTCTCTCCGAAAAACACATTTCTTGAGCAAGACAGTGATGTGAAAAGAGGAATGCTTTGAAGATCCCTCTCCTCCTTTTAATTACAGAGTTTAAATACAGTATTTGGGGTAGTAAACCCAGATTATTCCACCAATATTCAAGCAGAGCAGGGTTTAGCACTCAATAGCTCTCACCAAAACCCACGGAATTCAGAAAACCAAGTTGCTGAATGCAAGCAGAGACCACAGGAACCATCTCAAAGTGAACTGTAGAAATAACAGCTTCTCATCTCTACACAGAACACTTAATAACACCACCACTACCGCTGCACTGCTCAGAGGTGGCCAATCTCTACTTAACACTGACACTCTGGGAGGCACCTCTGCTGAGCATGGATTGGGAACTTCCCAGTTCTCTGGTGCTTGCCACCTCTCCTTCTCCACCACCTCCAAAGGGTTGGTGTTACCCCACCCACCGTGTACCTGCCCTGCTCTTGCCGTTGTCTTTCCACCTAGGCTGCCGGTATCCAGCCTTGCAGACAGGACCTATGACTAATGTTCTGGTTTGCAAACACAGCCAGACTTGCAGCTCTTCCCACAGGCATTTACCAGCGTATTTTAGGAAATGGTTTGCACAGATGGCAGCAGGTTGCTGGAAAACAGTTTAAGCCTCCTCCATGTGCCACGGAGATGGCATTATTCTTAGAGTTTGCAGCTCTGCCTTGATCTGTTCTACCAAACTATGTATTTACCGGCCTTGATATTATTAGACACTGGCAGTTTACTCAGAAACCCCCAACCAAACAGCAGTGCCAAGGCACTTTTCCTAAGCAAGGGGCAGTCTGAGCGTGCACCCCTCAGTGGGAATGGCAGAAAAGGCCCAGACAGGCAGAGCTGCGTTTGCAGCCAAGTGGGAAGGGCTGGCCCACAGCAAACCCTTCCAGACACGCTCCCAAAGGTGGTAATAAACACAAGTGCTGCTCGAGCAACTGTGCTCACGTGGTTACAGCCCATGGCTGGCTCTGCAGCAAACTGACGCTGGTTGTCCAGGGAGAAGCCCCATGGAACAGTCCCAATTCTGCCATCACCCTAGCTGGCTTGGGGACGAGGCAGGGCTTCTCTGCTCCCCAGATTGCCCCAAATCCACTTGCAGATCATCAGCTGGACCTCAGGAAGGGACTGGACCCTACCCTGCAGCAGGAGCATCTTCCAAAGCTCAATTTTTGCCCCCGCTCAGACAACATGCAACTTAATTGGCAATATTCTTGCTATCCAGGATGTCTCTCAACACTACAAACCAACGTGAGCTAAAAGCAAAGTATCAATGTCCTTTCAAGCTATACTGCATCTCTTCTCCTGGGCATTCAACCCTCCATTGCACAAACCTACAAAATGCCCCATAACCAAACATAGTCTCCTTCCAAGGAGGACATTCACTCCCGAAGCTGCCTTTACCATCCTGAATTCAGAGACACAGGTAAGTGCTGCAGATGCATCAGGAAAGAGACAGGAACACAGGATTTTTAAAAGTGGGTTAAGTGAAGTTGAGATAAGAACAGTCTGTTCAGCGCTGCAAGAAATCCCATTTCTTTCAAGAGGATCCTCAAGTCAGCTGCCTGATATGCTACACCTGGTCAGAGCCACCTGCAGCAGCCTGCCATGAGAAGATGAAAGGATTGGAAAACAACAGCATGAGGAAGCAGTTATGACAGAACAAAGTGTTGTGGCACGAACCCTGGACGTCTCTTAATTGCCATCTGGAAACAGCAAAATTCATTTAAGGCTTTATTTAACAAAACAGCCTTCCCACCTCAGAAGTCAGAGGGCCCAGCAGAGACAAAGACATGCACGAGGCACTTGGATGACTCAGGCCATCTAGCTCGAGGGGCATGTGCTTATGAGAGCACATCTGGCTGAGCTGCTTTTCTACAGATGACACCAAAAAATTCTTTGCAAATTTCAGTATAATTATAGCATAAAAATTGCCAACAAAGGAGAAAAGGGGAAAATGAGGCAAAGGCTAAACTGCAAGCACCGCTTTAGAGGACAATCATTTGCTCACCAGAGTCTGTCCCGTCACTGCCTGTAGCTGGTTGAGCACCCAGTGATGACAGAGGATTTAGGGTAGGGCCCACAGACTGAACTGATTTTTGTCAGCTTGTAAAAGGGAAAGAAAAAAAATAATGCACACAACTCTTTTCAATTTCTAGGCTTTAAATAAAAGAAACCACAGACTTCCAAAAATGCAGAAGCCTCGAGGCACATTCATATTTCTGTCAAAGGTGCAACTAACACACTGACATACCTGCAGCATGTTTAATCAGCCTGACTCAAGTGCCAGAAAGAGTGAGAAGGGAGCCTCGTCCTGCCACAGCTTCACAGCTATTGCTGCCGTGATAGACTTGATCGAAAGTAGGTCTCATGCTGCAATTATAATTACAGTGTACAGTACTAGCATGAGTGTGCTTCATAGACTTTCAGTATGATTTACGCTGCTACAGGAACAATTCCCCTAACTAATTCCACCTTTAAAGGTGTTCAAGTGATGGAGAAGCCTGACTTTCCATTATTTTTAGTGGAGCTCCCAGCCCTGACAGGCACACGGACACAAAGTGACTGTCTGAGGGACTTTGCACTCTCCAAAGGCAAAGATATCAGATGCTCTCCTGAACTGCCTGTAGCTATTGCAGTTTTCTGCTCAGGGCTTACCTCCACATGCTGGTCCAAGAGCTGCAGTGCCCCTGGAACTGGCTTGCGGGCAGAGCTGGCACCCCAGCCTCACAGGCAGCAGTGCCACCATAGGGATATGAAGAAAGGAGATATCTTTTAGAGCTCAAAAACTCACCACAAAAACAACCAACCAACCAAAACAAAACAACAAAAAAAAACCCACAACAGGCTGACTTCTAGATTACCCTGGCACCAGCCAGAAAACTGGCTCATGTACCCCAGTGATAATTCACTGATAGCTAATGATCTTCTGCAATTTCCTGACTTCTTACGTAGTAGGTCAAAAAAAACCCCCAAACATTTCACTTTGGGCTAACAACGTGACATTGACATCTACAGCAAGATCTTGCTGTGCTGCTAGTGGTGACAAATTTTAGCAGTACCACCTAGTAGCTCTGTTCACGTGCAGGACCTCAGGCTCATCACCCCTGCTGCAACATCTGCTTTCTATTGAAAGCTTCTTGCATCTCTCTTGGCAGTCTCTGAGACACCGCCAGGCCACAAAAAAATTAATCTGATCATTTGCTTTTCATGATTAATTATCTCCTGATCAGCAGCTTTCCCCCCGCCTTTTGCAAGAATAGTTATTGCCCAGCCCTGCCCTTAATTCATCACATCAAATTTGATTTTTTGTATCACACTCTGACAAGTTGAGGCTAAAGTAATGAATGAGCACTGCCTGGCCACACATCAGATATGCTTGGGGACAGCAGTCGAGATGGAGCACTGACAGTCTGGCTTGGAATTAGCTCCAGAGTCAGCCCGTTGCCATGGGAAGGCCCCACTTACTACATGGGGAGATGCTCACATGAGCTGGTTGTCCTGACCCCCTCATCATGGAGTGATGAGAAGAAAAGAACACAATCTCCTGCTCTCTAAAAAGAGAAAGTCTTCTTCTTTCTCTTTCCACTGCCCTGTTTTAGAGCCCAAAGGGATGCTGCTTCCAACATCACCTCGCTGTGCTGAGCCTTCAAAGTGCCACCCAACCCTCACTCTGCTAACAAAAGCAGAAATTGCCAGCAGGGATTATAATGCAGACAGCAGTGGCCACAAACAACCTAATTTTCCCCCGAGGCAGGCCGTGTATGCTTTTTCTTGTTCAGAGCCATCTGCAAGGAACTGGATATTTGCAAATAAAAGGAGATTAGGGAAAGGCATTAATCCAGTGTCTGCTGCTCATTCATGCTGTCCCCTGAAAGAGAGCCCAGATACAACATTTAAGTCATAACACTCAGTTCTGAGCTGCTGGTAAATTAAAAAAAAAGAAGAAAAAAAAGAAGAAAAAGATTATTATTAACAGATACACTGAGTTTGGATATCACTTTTTAGACTAACTAAGCCCCAGGAAGGCTGTAAGACATGGAGCTGGTAAGGAACCCAAGTGAGATTTCCTTTGGGGAAGGGCAGCTCCCCATCAGCTATGCCCCACTGTGCACCCAGCCCCAGCAGAGAAGACACAATATGGCCAGGAATAGAATGGGAGGCAAAATGGCAATAGCTTGTCCTGAAACCCTTGCTCTTGGGAAGGTCTAACTTCTTGAAACCTACCAAAACAGCACAAGCAGGGCTTGTGGTCCCTGGGTGGGATGGCAAAGGCTTCTGCTATGCTTGGGAATTGTTTCTGCTGTCAGATGGAAGGGCACAGCAGAAAATGGCATCCACAGCTTTTACAAAAAGCTCTGCTTGGTGCATACAACATGAGATGTTGGATGCAAGGGCATCAAGACAGCAAGCTCACTTCTACTTTTTGGGGTTTGTGTTTGGTTTTTTTTCCATATCCACAGTCATTACGTGGCAGTCAGAGCTGCTTTTCTGGCAAATAAATAAATAAAATATTAAGCATGGGGAAAAACATCCAGTTCAGAAACACAGATGAAAAACATGTCATGCCTGCATATTGTCTGTTCTTCTACCAACAGACACTTGTCAGATTATGTTGCCTGACAGAGCTGATGGGTGCTCGGCGCTGCTCAGGTTCGGGGGTTGACGCCTTTCAGACGTAGCTGGCGCGTGCAACGTTCAAAGACATCGCACACGTGGCACCACCCGCATCCTCTGCCTTGGGAATCGGGAGCACATTCCACATGACAAACACTGCCCGTCGACCACTGCCATCTGATGTTTTCCATTCAGGGCTTTTTGAGCTTTATTTCGTTGCACTGATGAACTGACATACGTTTTCATCGGTCCAGGTCTCGCTGCTTTACCTTGAGTTGCAGGTTTTCAGCAGAGAGCAACCAGCCAGCCCAGCTAGATGCTGGCTCACAGTGCCTTGTGGATCCCTATTCAAAGCACGTCTGCAACCTGGAGTCATTCCACCTTACTAGTGCAGGAACCTCCCGTGCTCAGCAAGCCAGAACTTTCCCACCACTGGCATTCATTTCATTATCATCTCAGAAAAAATTCATTTGTTTTTCAGGTGAAAATTCAGGTCAACTTTCAAGTAAAAGAGCTGGCTAGGTGGGAAAGATACTCAGGTAGCACCTCAGAGGAAACGGTCATTTAGAATTCCTGGAAGACACTTGAAGGGGTTTTAAGAACATGGGTTCCAAATACGTGGGAGAGCTGAGAGCTGGTGTCAGTCAGCCTCGCAACTCCACACCACCCAGGGGAAAGGTACAGAGACCCAGCCTAAGGGGGCGACTCCAGCTGGTCAAACACACTGGGAAACATGCACAGTAGCCACGGGAGAAGCTTGGGAGTGGGGATGGTCGTGACTGGGTGACCCTTTTTCTGCAAGTGGTGTCTGAGAGCCTCATATGTGACAGACTCCTTAGGCCAAGCCAGCCCCAGGTTTAGCCAGGCTGTGAGAGGTTAATGCCACGACCCACACTCACCCCAGGAGTCATTTTGGCCCACCAGCACTCAGCCTCCTCTACGACCTTCAGTTACAGCCTTCAGCAGCTCCAGCCCTCCTGGCCTCCACAGCCCAGCCACAATCCCCCTTCTAGAAGGGTGGCACATCTTCCTTTGCCCTGGACCCACCTTACAGATGAAAACCCCTTTAATTCTCATTTGGAAGCAGCAAGTCCAAACAGCCCAATTGCCTTATGAGACAAAACAAGGTCCTGGATGTCAATATTCAAGGAAAAATCAGTTATCTACAGCAGAGCACATCTCTCATAGATGCAAGGATTGCACGGAGGTAGACTTAGTCCAGCCCACTATGGCTGCGTCCCCTGAGGTGACTACTCGATGAGTCGGCTGCAACACCTAGAGAAGGTGTCCTCAGGACACACTAACATTTCCCACCTCCCTCTTCCAAGTGTTTGTGAAATCAGCCCAAGCATCGCTCAACCCAAGCAGTCTTTTGGCATCCAAAAGGCCTCAAAGCCACCCTTGTGTTGCCATACCATTAGTTTAAATCAGTTTTACAGCCAGTTCCCTGATCAATAAAAATGCAGAAACATGACTGGAGAAAGGAATTAGCATCTGTAATCCCCTGAGTGCATAAATCCCCTTTGGTCAATCAGTTATTAATGGCTGTTATATTTATTGGGGTTTATAGCAGGCCTACAAACCTGAGCCATCAGAAGCAGATACTGAAGAAGACACGGTAAAAAAAGATATTTGATTACTGACTCCTCACAGCAAGTGCTGACAGACTACATATTTGGCTCGCTCTCTCTCCTGTTAGCAAGACTACTAATGAGCTTGCCAATTAAGAGCCAATCTAAAGACCTTGGAGGGGAAGCTGTCAAGAACATGAACTCCCATGCCTCTGAGGAGCAGCTGCAGGACTTGTGACAGGGGCCACCTCCAACATTTCTAGCTGATGCCGTCCACTGACCCCTTTACCTCCCACAACTCATTCCTTTCACCCAGGAAACCCACTTGTGACACAAGCATATTACAGCTTCTAAAGGCACAGGCATTGAAAACAAACACATGTCGAAGAGTAATAAAACCTCCCTTGCTCCTCATCATTGAGGAGACCTTACTAGGTCAAATGCTGGAATTACTGGGAAAGTGCACAAGCTTTAAAATAATAATAATAAGAAAAAAAGTCACTAATTACACATCATAGTGTCTGTCTAACTATTTTGGGATACATTTTATATTTTTGGATGCGTGTTTCTATATAAGGAATTGAGGACAGTTTGAGCAAGAGAATTTGGGCTCCTGACTCCCTTTGGGTGTTTCTGTGCACGTTCCTCCCTTCATCAGTAATTAACTTCATGCAGTTTATGAAAGGAAAGGCCAGAGCATAAATACCACACCCGGCCAAAATGTCTGCTAACAAAGCTTTATGACCTCCAGTGCCGCTGGCCCTGGGGACACATGGAACCGGCCCCAGCACACACTGCTGCAACACCCGGACCTGCGAGCACCTTGAGAGGGGCACTCAAATCTTTAAGCAGCTCTTTCCACACAACTACCTTGGATTGTCTTTTAAGCAGACAATTTCATTTTGGAACTGCTGTATTTCCTTGCGCTTTTCTTCCTGCCCAGTCATTCAGCAGGTAACTAACAGTGGCATTTCCAGCAGAGAACTGCGACCAACACATTTCACCCCTGAAGTACCCCCCGGTGACTGCACATACAGGTCAAATTTTATTTCAAGGCTCATGTCCAAGGGACTGTAAAGAAAAGAACGGGAGCTGGACTCCTGGTTTCAGTTTGCTTCCAGATTGATCAATCCCCCATTCATTTCATCGCACCACGCGATGAGTAACCCTCTGGAAATAACCTTTCGCAGAAAGCTCTGTTAGCGAAATAAAGAAATGCCATAGTTTCTCTGAAACCGTATCCTTCTGCTGAAACTAATTATGAGAAAGCTGTTGCTTAATGAAAGTTTGCTTTAATATGACTTATGCTATTCATAAGTTTGCTTTGGACAGCAGCCAGGTTTTTTAAATTAAATATTAGCAGTCTGTTAACCTATCAAACAAACCTAAGCATGTCAAGTTAGTATTTTAATAGTGTTTTTTCTTCTCCTCCCAGCCTAGGTTTGGCTTCCTAATTGACTTGCTGCTTTAAAGTCAGTAAACTCAAAAGTCTGAGGAGAAGATGTCACACTTTAATGGTTTAGGAGTGCTCACTTTGTCTGCGTGATTGATGGATCAAATGTGTGCCGAGGAATGCCGCAATGTTTCTTTCATCATTTCTGCTTCTCATGGGGCTGAGAACTGGACTATCTCTAAACCTCTTTGCTGCTAGCAACAATAATCAAATTATCTCATTCATTATAAATGTAAAATCCATCTTACTGTCCTGAAGGGATGTTATTGAACTGACATTACTGCGTGAACACAGACAAAGGTGTATGTGCGAATTTATCACCTAGGATGCTGTCGAATCTACGCACCAGGCACGCTGGGCTCTCTCTGGCTCATTACACTCCTTTCTGGTTATTGCCAGCCCCGACCTGTTTGGCAAATGAGATATGAAAGAGCTGCACAGACACGGCAGTGACAGGTCCTTCAAAAACGCAGCCGAGACACGGGAGAACATTCCGAGATGAAAGGTAAAGAAAGGCTGACGCGTTAATCGAGACTTCCACGTCTGACAAAAGGCACAAATGTAGATGGAGAGCCCTTACTAAGGCAATATTTAATATTTTCAGAGTGCTTTTTGACTATAATTATTTACTTTCAGTGCCACCTAATCAAGGAAAGGACTGCAATGTTTCTGATACCAAGATGAGGGCAGAAAGGTAAAATAAAAGAAGCCATTAAAAGAATAAGCGTGCTCTGCACAGTGACTAACAGAGGCTACACGTACATTCACACGCCTCTGTCAAATCTCCTAGTGCCAGACCACTATTTCTGACCGCTGGCCCTGCCAGTGGGATGTGAAAGTCAGGCAGGTTCTCTACAATGCTGACATCGCACTTATTAAAGGTTTTACACAGAAAGCTTAGTTAATAAATCTGCTGATGAGGCAGAAGCCAGAATAAAAGCCTGCTCCTGCTACGGAACAGGGGGGCTCTCCCAGATGACAGGAGAGCAGAAAAGGCCATCGAAACTCCCTGAGGTCAGGTGAGGGGACTGGCATGAATATCCACCCCAGTACAGCAAGTCTGCCCAGTGGGCTCCAGAAAGAGAGGACTGCAAGAAATCCCTCAGGACGCGGAGTCCAATGCACCCAAGCGTAAGCAATCAGAGGAAGAATGAGGCAGGAGGGATCAAGAACATTGCCAATACCCCCAGGCCCTGAAATAGTAGAGGATTTGTTAAATCCCAGGGAGCGGCCCCAGCTGTATTCAGCACAGGAGGATAAAGCAAAGCCCTGGCAGTGCTGGCAAGTCTGGAGAGGGTGGTAGCCCCTTTCCTCTCTCCATATCTAAGGGGCACAACTCGAGGTGACAAGCAGGGCTGGACAACCGGGTACCCCAAACACGTCTGTGCTCTCATGAGAAGCTGCCGGCACCTGCCCACCGCCGAGGCACGGTGGGAGGACTCGACCTGCACTTCAGTCACTGCATAAAGTGTCTGTTACTGATGTTGCTGGGACATTTCTCCTCAACCCAAAGGTACCTCCAAAGTCCCCCGTGAAATTATAAGGGGATGCTGGGTGATTTATTCTAGAGTACCTTCCCTGTCCTGCCTCAAATGAGCTTTCACTGCAGCTGCAATGCCTATTGTTCGTGTGTTTAGCGTATCACCCAGGGCAATACAAGAAGGAAAAGGAGCTGTGTTAGTCAGTCCTGGGATGCGTCTGACTGCATCACACACCAGTGGACTTGCAGGTGCCAGCTGTGATTTTTTTCTCCGCTCTCACCACTTCTAACTTGTACAATCCCTCTTGGAGATCTTCACATTTTAGTCTGACCTCTGAGACTGCTCATTTCTTTGTGAGCCATCCACACCGCAATGACATGTCGGGAATGCCAGCCTTCCTCCCTTGCACTATCAGGAGGCAGAGAAAACAAAGCAGTGGTAACACAAGTGTTGCCGGAACAGGTAGGCACATGTTTCAACTTTTGCCTTAGTAAAGAATTGAGACCAGGGCCACTAAAAAAAAGCACAGTCCCCTCTCAATTTTGGGGAGGGGAAATCAAACCCACCCAGTGTCCACACTGCAGCGCTGATGATTTCACGGGACATCCTGGGAGTACAGCAGGGATTCAGTCTCATCCAAGGAGAGCTTTGCTGGCTTGCCCTCGCCAGGGCCATTTGCAGGACAGTCGTGCTTTCCTTTGTTCCCCATCTCCTTTCTTCAAATCTTTCTGGTGTTGCCTCCCTTCCCCCTCCCATGCTCTGGCAGGGATGCTAAATGCTGATGAGACAATACTTGATCCATCTTCAAGCACTTATTTTCAGGCAATTAACTTGGCATCATAGAAGCACTTAAGAAGCCTGGCTTTCCGGAGTGGGAGACAACTGACTAAAAAGCTAAGAAAAGTAGTAAATTATTGTCAAATGACTAAAAAAGAACAGGAAGGGGGGTAAAAAAAAAAAAAAAGAAAAGAAAAAGAAAAGAAAAGAAAAAGAAAAAGAAACTAACACTTTGAGAAGATGTTTGCTGCTGTCAGACCAAATCTGAGCTCTGACACAAAAAAAGAGCAAATCTAACGGCTGGAGCAATCATTAGCACGAGTCCAATACTGGCCACTATCAATTGTGTCTATAACAATTATCCTTTGCTATTCATGGATGTTTTCTTTTCTGACACCTCCGTATTTTACGTCACCAATTCATCCTTGGAATAATTACCAGAAGCAAATCTATCGATTTAGATAGCACACCTTACTCTAAAGTTCAAAGACTTACCCCTCGTGAGTGGTCTTTCATCACTAACTATCCCTGCTATAATTCCTCTTTTCTACCTCCAAAGGCAATAATTTACACATTATCAACACTGTACTTATTTACACAGACACAGAATCACACAGAATGGTAAGGGTTGGAAGGGACTTCTGGAGATCGAGTCCAACGCCTCTGCCACAGCAGGGTCACCCAGGGCAGCCCACACAGGAACAGATCCAGGGGGGTTGGAAAGTCTCCAGAGCAGGAGACTCCACAACCTCCCTGGGCAGCCTCTTCCAGGCTCTGCCACCCTCACTGTGAAGAAGTTTCTCCTCATGTTTCCATGGAACCTCCTCTGTTCCAGCTTGCACCCGTTGCCCCTTGGCCTATCATTGGACGTCACTGAGTAGAACCTGGCTCCATCTTCCTGACACTCGCCCTTTACATCTTTATAAACATGAATGAAGTCTCTCCTCAGTCTCCTCCAAGCTAAAGAGCCCCAGCTCCCTCAGCCTCTCCTCAGCAGGGAGTTGCTCCACTCCCTTCATCATCTCTGTGTCTCTGCACTCTACTCTCTCGAGCAGTTCCCTGTCCTTCTTCAACTGAGGGACCCAGAACTGGACACAATATTCCAGATGTGGCCTCACCAGGGCAGAGTAGCGGGGGGGAGAACCTCTCTGACCTACTAACCACAGCCCTTCTGATCCACCCCAGGATGCCACTGGCCTGCCTGGCCACAAGGGCACATTGCTGGCTCATGGGTCTCGTAGAATGAAGAACTGCAACACCAGGCATGACGTTTAAAATGTCATTATGGCAGAGAATAAGACATTGCCTGGTTTGGTTGTTTATGTTGATTGTGATCCCCCCTCCCGGCTTCTGGTGAAAATTAACCTTATCCTATCCTAACCCAAGACAGTCCCACCTGGACTTCACAATGAGCTCTCCTGTCTGGATGCCAGCGACTTCTATTCAGCTAGCCCTGTCTCCATCTGCTGTCCCATCTTATCAGAATATCTTGCTTAGTTGTCTTCATAAATTCTGCTGTTTCCCTTCAACTGTTGACTCTTGCCACCTTGCTGAAGTTCTGGTGGATGTTTCTACTGGGCACATAGTGCATGTCTGGCACCCAGACCATTTCTGTACAAAGTGCCAAGTCCCAGCTTCCAGCACACGAAGAGCTAAACTAAGTAAAGAAAACAGAGACTTTCTAAGTCTGATTTGTGTTTGCTTAAGAACACAAACTGTTGAAATCACTGTCTACCTGACCCTTTTATACCCTCTCCAACCACCCTTCAGTAACTTTTGAGTCTATTGACTGATTTCACCCAGAGCTGACACAGAGGACAGAGGTTTGGAAGAGACCTAGTTACTGCAATATTAATACAAATATCTTTCCTCTACCTGGTTATCTATAGCGAAGATTGCTGTATGAATCTGCCTGTTATCACACACCAGAGAACTAATAAATGGGTTAACAGATGTCAGTCTCCAGAATTCCAGGTTGCGCATCCACATTGCTGGGAAGAGACTGCCAGTCAGGAGTTAGGCTGCTGGAGGAGCATGTGAGTGTTCTGCACTGCACCACCATTCTGGAAAGAAAGAGGTGCTAAAAAGAAGCCAGGTTGTAGTTTTTTTTATGTGCTGCTATATGGGGGGGAAAAAAAAAGCCAAGTGCAATTGATTTTTTTTGCAGTAGCTGCAAGGACTCTTGTGTTTGGCCTCATCACAAAAGCATGCTGTCATCATCTCTTGCATTCTCTCGCTTCTTTCCCCTGTGTGGCTTTCACTGTGCCTCTACAACAGGGAAAAATTTTTCACAGCAAGAGTAGCCAGGCACTGGAACAGGCTGCCCAGGGAGGGGGGGAGTCACCAGCCCTGGAGGGGTTTAAGGCTCCTTTAGATGTGGTGCTGGGGGACATGGTTTAGGGCTGGACTGTGTAGAGCGGGGTTAAGGGTTGGGCTCGGTGATCCCAAGGGGCTTTTCCAACCTGAATGACTCTGTGATTCTCTTCAGGATTCTGTGTTTGAGAAACCTCAGCTATTAACCCCTCCACTGGAACCCCATGTGCCAAACATTTGGCATACCAGTTTGTTTCCATGGAGCAAAAAATGAAAATTAATGTAAAAGAGTAAACCCCAAAGATTAAATTAAAATAACAAAGGAGATATTACTTACTGAAAGGAAATGATTTGAGAAAATTAAACCATAGACCATGGATTAGATTTTCCATGGAGCTGTGCTCCTGGTAAACACCAGTACATGCCGAGGCAGTGAAGGGCTCAGCCTCTCTCTGCTTCTCTGCTTTTCTGGGGGAGCAACTGGGTTTCTAGATTGGGCCCTTTGCACCTTTTGTTCTGTACGTGAGTTATTGACTCACTCGCGACTCATTGACAAGATGCAGTTAGTGGGACCTAACAGAGGTGGTGGTGTGCATGAAGTGTGATAGCTTTACTGTGATGAGGTGATGCCTGGAGCAGGACCATCAGCATTGATACAGTCTTAGTCTTAAACAACCTTATCCACAGTGCTGACCGTGACAGTTCTAGCAAGGGTTGTAGTCTCCTTGCAAGTTATGTATTTGAGTGAAAGAATGGATTTATAGTCCCTCTTCAAGCATCTCTCTCAGCTTGAGAGTTTCCAGCATGATGTTAATGCATAGTAGATACAGTTCAGCTTCACGCTGCTCAAGCAAAGTGATGTCCTCACAATACTGGGGACTATGAATTAATTCCCAGGTGGTACAACTTTCTTCCTTCCTACTCGAAGGGAAGAGAAATGACAGGCCTCTCTTCTGCTCCTCACAAACAGCAGTCACAGCATCTGAAAGTGTTTGAGTGTCATGTGAGAGAGTCAGGTGGGCAAACAGTTTAGGAGTTCTAGGTGGATGCTTGAACCTCCAGGAGAAGCAAGCTGAATATTTCGGGTGAGTTGGTATCAAGCCTGCAAATGAGGGGAAAGTATTTTGACAGGACAAGCTCATGGAGGGAAGGGCTGTCTGAAGGTAAATATATTCCTGCATCCAGCTTTTGCCACTTCTGTTCTTTCTTAGGGCACTGGGCAGGCCCTGTCTTTGTTGTGGCCGTGTTTGTAAAGATGACAGCTTGGATAAGACAGCCACTATCTGTTGCAGCCCTGGGGTTAACCCCCTGTCTCATCTGTTCTTGTCCTGTCCTCTTCCATACCTGTCTGATCTGCAGTTCAGCACTCTTCCCTGTCCTGGAGGTTCTGTTCCTGGTGCCACAAGAGGGTTGGGTGTGCCAAGAAGTTGGCATGGACCAGGTGAACGTTCCATGGCAAACATGCTCATGTATGTGGCACTGCCACAGAGAGCTCAGACTCTCGGGTGGCTTGAACTGGATAAGAGCAATGTGTAAGGAAGCATCAGGTCCCTTGTTTCCTGTTTGCATGGCGGAAATTGTTAATTTGACCTATGGCATGGGAAGAATAGGAAGCATATTTTATTACCTGGTCTATATTAGGTTGTCATGGAAAAAAAGATTAATGTCTGTCATCATGCAGGACTGGATAATGTAAGTTCTGAGGGAGGCTGTTCCTCCCCAGTCTCTCCACTCTGCCTGTTTCCCAAAGTGTATTTGCATTGGTACTGTAGGAAACAGGTAGGGAAAAAAAATGAAAAGAAGAAAAGAGAAAAAGAAAAGAAAGGAAAAGAAAGCGTAGGCTAATACCCCATAATCCCCATTTACAAAAAGCTAATATCAGCAATAAGTCAACACCAGGTCACCTCATGCAGTGGATGAGTTTGTGCTCCTTTAAGAAAAAAAGTCCTATCTGAAGTCTGATGCTAAGCTTTAAGGAAGCAATGTATTTAAACACATGGATAAATAACTACCTTATTCTGTAGTGTAGGTATCAGCAATGTCCTGGCATCTGAGCTCTGCTTGTCCTGGGGGACTTTTTGCTTGCTTGCTTGCTAAATATTCCAGAAATGTCTCTGAAAGCTGATACAAGAGACTGATGGTGGGTCTCTTATGCTAGAGAAGGCACTTCTGATGGTGTGGAACCCCTGGTTTCAGTTAATTGAATAGTTTGGCTGGTGTCTCCTGTGTTTGGAGAGTAATAATCAGCTGGGGGAAAAAAAATTACTATGAATATGGGAAAATATTTCCCGTGCAGCTACTGCAGACTGACATTTTCTGACAGTGACTTCACCCAGTTCCATGCTTAGTGTGTCCCTAGGAAAGCCAAATTTTCAAAGGTGATCTATTTTCCAAGAATGGCTGTTGCACAGCAATGAGTTTGATTCCAGGGAGGCACATTATATCAAGCTTACCTTATTATAGATTGTGGTGGGAAACACACCCTGTGCAGCTAGAGCTTCCTAAATGATCTGTGTGAATCAGTAGCTGGTACCTTGGAGCATGCTGCTTATCTGACCCAGTTGTGAATATAGTCAGTTTAAGGGCTGGTGTGTTTAGCATAATAGCTAATCTGTCTCATTTAGCAGGCAATGTGTCTGAGCTTGTATGTGATTTATCTGACTTGGTGAGTGGCATGTCTGACTCAGCAGTTGAATAACGTTACTCGTTCTGGAATATATTTTCTTCAGTGGAGAATATATATATACACACACATATTTATAACTTTTGTTAGCAGATGATGGAGCACACACACCAGAATGAATCAATCCTACTTAGTATGCAGGAGGGTTTTTTCCCGTGTACATCATTCCTCTCACTTGACCATTATTTTCCGTATCAGCCACTGGGATGCATTCAAAGCCTAATGGAAACCACTGACTTCCAAGAGCTTTGGATCAGGCCCCATAAGGCAACCCAGCAACTCAGCAGGCAAGATGGAATGTGGGTAAAATCTGTTGCATATCTTCCGGCCCTGTGATCCCATAAAGTGCCCCAAAGCAGCATTTCTCTCTCTTTCTTTTTTTGCTTGGTTGTATTTACGTTTGAGGAAGATGAGTTGGGAAATTCATGGTCTTGAGGCTGATTGTCCCAGGTTTGGCAAGGAGAGGGTTAATTGTCACCGGCAGCTGGGAGGGGACCACAGCCAGGACAGGCAACTGAACCAGCCAGTGGGATGTTCCATACCATACTGATGTCATGCCTGCTAGATTAGGGCAGGACAGGCAGGGCATGAAGGTCTCTGGCTTAGGCTGTCAGTGCAGGTCTAGTTGTTGGTGTGGTTTAGATCACTCGTTTTGTATATTGCTTCATTACTATTATTATTACTCTTGTTTCTTCTCCTCTTGTGTTCTACTACATTTTCCTTATCTCAACCCACAGGGTTTTGCCTTTTTCCCCCTATTCTCCTTCCCATCCCACAGGGAGTTGGGGGGGGGGGGGTGAACGAGCAGCCATGTGGTGCTCACCTCCCAGATGGGTCTAAACCACAACCCTGACAGAGCCTGCAGTTTTACTTCTTCCACAGTCTGTTGTGGTCTGGTTGGGGTTTTTTTTAATGTATTAATGCTCAATAAAACAGAAGTGCCTGGTAGTGTGTGACGGGCAAAAGCTGTTTGCAGGCTTTCTGGGCTCTCAGCACAGGGCAGGTTTCCCAGCCCTTCAAAGAAGTAATTGTGGCTGTTTTCTGACCACGGCATCCTCTGCCATCCCTGTCTTCTGCTCAGTCTGGGATCAGCACAGTCTTTCAACAGCCCATAGTTTTGCAAGAGCAATTATTTTGTCTTCAAAGGTCAAGATACTTGGTGAGGTTTGGAACACCTGGGGCTCAGATCCACAGGGAGAAGGGTGGCTCAGCATCTCTAGGACTGCATTGGAAACCAAGGAATAGCAAGAACATTGCCAAGTGGCTCAGAAGGGAAGGAGGGCTGCTCCCAGTTTGAGCTGGCGTTCCTAGAGGAACAATAGGAGAGCAAATGCTTATCTGTTGAGTTAGCAGAAAGCCTAATGGGAAGGGAAACCGATCATCTGATTAGCATTGGCACCTTATCCTTCAGCAGCAGGTTGCCTCCGGCGATAGGCACAGAGCTGTTCGTCCCGCGCAAGTTTCATGTTGTTCTGCTCCATTTACCTTCTGCTTTGATTTGCTTCACTTTTTTTTTTTTTCCTCATTTAGCAGCAGATCGAATCAATAAGTCTTGACTACAAGTTGCTCAACGGAGGGCTGCACTATTTTTAGTGGGCATGCAGAGCTGCACACCCGCCTACCTGTGCTATTAGCGGGTTTGCTCTTAATGTTGGGCTGCTTTCAGTATCAATGGGAACACTCTCCCTGCTACTGGCTGGTTTTTTCTTTTCATTTTTTTCAAGAGATGAGTCCCCACTGTGTAAATCTCCAACTGTGCATGCTGTTGATGAAGCCACAGAGTAGCACCACAAGCCCAGAGCCTGCTTGTCAAAATGCTGTGGCTGGCAGAGTCATTAGTAAAACACGGAGTATCCCAAGTATTGGTTTATCTTACTCAGTGCTCCAAGTTCCCTTTTTCCCATTTGATGAATTTATTAGGCTTTTTTCTAATAACCACATTAAAAAAAAAAAAAAAAATTAATCTTTTGAAAGGACAAGTGAAATGTTGCCTGAAACAGTGGTTTGCCTTTTTGCTCTTGCTTCCAAAACTCTTCATTGCAGCTGCTAAGAAATGTTTCAGTTCTCTTTAGCATGCACCTATTCCCAAACAAAAGATCCTCATGCTTTTTCTCTTAGTTTTGGATGAAACTAGAAATGGGAAACTCACCTCCACCTTTCTTGAGTGTCCTGGTCTTGAATCCTCCTGCATGGTGAGCAAGTAGCACAAAGTGAGGTAGTGCTGGTTGTGGGCCTGTTCCTGAGTATTTGAAGCAAATCAGAGCAGATCCTCACAGGGGAAAGCATGTGTCAGGAAGAGTAATGCACAGGATGTTTATCTACCTGTCTTAGTTTGTTCACCGTGGGATGGGATGATTTGTGATACTGTTGATTCTCCAGCATTTCCAGCAGTGGCAGCAGAGAGAGCCCTCTCGAGTTCAGTCTTCCCACCATTCTGAAATGTGGGCATCATGTAGGTTGGAACTGGTCTTTGATCTAACCCTTTACTCGTACCAGGTACTATAAAAGAAGGTTGCTTGAGTCCTGTACAGTGGAGTTGTGAGTCTTTTCCATGAATGAAGATCTCGCAGCCTCTCTGGACCCTTGTGCCAATGTCTGATGACACTGAATTCAGGGTATCTCTGTGCTGCAGGATAGTGGCAGAGAAAACAAAAATAGCAGCTACTGGCAGCTCTCTGACACTTCTGCTGTCAGTGCTGCTATGATCCAAGCTTCTTCAGGACTGAAGGTAAATAAATGTGTATCCTTATGTCTTGAGTGAGCTCAGAGATGACCATTGGCCATGCTGGTATACAACATCCTGTACACAACCTGACTGAAGTACAGCACTGAAGTACCCACCAGCTTTTCAAATGGTTGCAAAAGAAATTAATGGGCTGAGCGCACAGGGGAATAGTTACAAGGACTTGTTGTGTCCTTGTAACTCTCTCCTGAGCTGTGGTTGTTGGCCACTTTGAATTTGCATGTTTATGGGAACAATGGGAAAAAAAAAGACATGAAAATAGTAATTGGGTACCTTTGACAGCTCAGTCAAATCCAAGTCTACCAGCACGTGTTATGAGAGAGTTTGGTGCAGCACAGAATTAGTGCTGAAAAAATTCATGCGCACCCTCTCTTTTCGTGTGGATATGAGTCAAGCTTACTATAATTAATTTGCATGTGGAAAACTACCTCTCTGCCAAGAGATAAAGATGATGATTTTGAGTTACCACAATTATGTCATAAAATGTATTTATCCAGGAGCCTGCCTCTTCCAAAGTAGATGTCTTTGTAGTGCATATTCAGCATATGCCCCTTTTGTAGTTTCCACTGCAATAACTGACAGCTGAAAACATCGTTGCGAGGCTGTCAAATGTGCTGTCTGCATAACTGGTGATAATCTTAACTGTTCTTCAGCATCAGACTGCTGGGAACTGATACTCAGCGCTTGTTATTGGCAGCAATAGGTGGAATTGAGTAATGTGGTGTGAGTGTCAAAGGCTTGCGGTGTCGACAGGAATATTAACCATAAATCAAAGACAGCACAGTGCTGGTGCCAGGCTAGAGCATGAGGTGGGATCTTGTAAACCAGACCAGGTCTGCTTAGGCCTTACTCACAGGAGTATTTCCATGGGCTAACAGAAGTAAGGATCAACAGGTGGGGCTCCTGCGATGATCTTTTTAACTTAAAGCAATAGAGACTGAGAGAGTGACAGTGAGATGAGTGTGTGCTCTGCTGAGGACTGAGTGAGTGACAGTGAGATGAGTGTGTGCTCTGCTGGGGACTGAGTGAGTGACAGTGAGATGAGTGTGTGCTCTGCTG
>JANIJG010026012.1:73593-89658 GCA_024611175.1 Megaceryle torquata
GCTCTCAGCCTTTCCTCACCAGAGAGATGTTCCAGTCCCTTCAGCATCCTCGTAGCCTCCGTTGGACTCTCTCCAGTGTTTCCCTGTCCCTCTTGAACTGGGGAGCCCAGAACTGGACACAACACTCCAGATGTGGTCTCACTAGGGCAGAGCAGAGGGGGAGCAGAACCTCCCTTACCATGCTGCCCACACTCTTCTTAATGCCCCCAGGAGACCATTGGTCTTCCTGTCCACCAGAGCCCATTGCTGTCCCGTGGATGCAAGCAAGAAAAATAAAAATAATTTAAACCTAATGTTTCACTTAAAAATGAAAACATGTTAAACAAACCAGGAGCTCCGATGGGCTGCACACTGGATCTCAGGTTAAAAGCAGCTCGAGTACTGTAACGTGTCTCCGAAAAGCAGACTCCCTGCAGCTCCAAATGACGCCGTTCCTGCCCTGGGCAGCCCAGCTCTGCAGCCCTCCCTCCTCCCACTAACATTTGATTACAAAAACATTAACCAGCATGTGAGAAGCAGCCTGGGGCACATATTGTCCCCCACCCACATCCCCTCCCTTAATTTTGTCTCTGCCTCCTCCGCTCCCTAGGGACAGTGTTTGCCTCCTCACTGTGGCCCTGCTTAAGCTCTGCTGTGTTTCTGCTTCATGCTTGGTCCCAGAAGGTTACTCAAGCTCACCAAAATCCAGGGTACACCTGGAATACTAAAAAGGCTGAGCTGTATGTGCAAAGCTTCTCCTTGCTGTGCCCAAGAAGGTGCTCACAGCTTCCTTTTGTGGAGCATACAGCTCCATAAAGCAAGTCTGAGCCCTTCCTCTCCAAGGACTCATGTTTTGGTTACTGCAACATCCTCTTCCGTGGCTTGCAGAAAATCATCATTTGTTTTCTTTCCAAAGGTTGCCGTGAAGATCCTTTCTGTACCTTGCTGCTTGGACCACATCCCGCTTCCGTGTTTTCCTTTCGTGGTTACCTCCACTTCACACATTCCATATAAATGCTGAACTTTTAGCTGAAAGTTGTTTTTTTCATGGCTTAGATAAGCCAACTTGAACTTCACCTCTCCCACTATGGAGATGTGCTGCTCTTTTGCAACTTTTCCCCCTGAATTTCTATATTCAAAAACCAAACAAACACTGACATGTAGAGAAGAGCCACTCATTGCTGAAACCCCCTCTCTGGTCCTTCCCTAAACCCCTCCCTTGCTGAAATCCAGAAGACAGACACACCGCCCCTTCCCCCATCTGGTTTTGAAGCCCCACAAACACAGATATGTGCCAAGGAGGGTATAAAACCCACCCCTAGCCTTGTAACTGCCACGATAATCAACACATGCAGCACCATTTATATGGTGGGCTTGTAACAGAGCTCGCTTTCTGGCAGAGTGGGGCTGACAACTGCTCTGGATCCCTGTCCCCCAGCCTCCCTACACCGTCTGTAACAACACCTTACAGTGAGGGGCTCCCAGGCAGGTGCCTCTCTCTGCTCTGCAGTCAAACAGCACCTACCACATCTGGTCCTGGTCCATGCCTAGGGCTCCCAGATGTTATAGGAACTGGATAATATTTGGATAAGATGTTATAGGAACTGGATAATATTTGGATGATAACAATAACATGCTCTGCTGTTTGTTCTACAGCACCTTTGCAGTTGTCAGCATGTGTTGTGTGTTACTTCAACTTGAACCTTACTATCTCTACGTAGTGAATTTTGGAAGAGTCCTTAGGAAGCTTCATTTCCCCTAAAATCACTGAGGATCCAGAAGGGCTTAAGATGGGAGCCGGTTGGCATTCCCAGCAGCTGTCAGTCTTCTCCCTCCCCTCCAACACGTTTTTACATCCTTGTTCTCTTCCAGATGGGTCACCTCCTGCCAGTCAGAGCTCTGTTTATTTTCAGCATCAGGCAGAAGGAGCTCAAATTAATAGAAAGCAGGTAGGTTTCTGGGTTTCATCAAAATCTGCAGGATTCTGGCCAGTGTGGACAGGAGAAACCACTTGACAAGGGGTTTTGCAGGACAGCAAAGCAAAATCATGGGGTTGCTCACTGGAGTGAGCTCATGAGACTCAAGTGCTGCTTCAACCAGGGCAGAATCCCTGCATCCTCAGAGAGCAAGCATCCAGGTGGGAGGAAAACTGGGGCTTACCCCATCTCCCCCAGCTAAGCCTGCTGCTGATCTGTGCGCTCAGTTTTGTAACTCAACAAACTTGTAATTTGGCAGTGAGTGCACACACGAGCCCCTGTCCAGCCGTGTGCTGAGTGAATCAAAATCTCCTGACTTCTTGTTGTTTTGGGTTTTTTTTTAATAAGCTTAACCTCATCAAGATCTTTTAATTACACCTTCTGAAAAGGCTACTGTAAAGAAATTATTTCTGTATCCATTTAAGGGCAGGGATAAGATGCTGAATGGCTCTATCAAACTCGGCATCAAATGCATAGGAAAGATATGAAAGTAGAAAGAAACATTTGGTTCAATGTACTTCTGAGTTCCTGAGGCTTCTTTGAAAGCAATGTAAGGAAGATTAAAAAAAAAAAAACAACAACAAAACAACAACAACAACAAAAAACCCCAACAAAACCCAGAGAGTTAGACATCAACATTATTTTCTCCCTGCACACTGTATATCTTGATGAGCTATTTGGCATTCCAAACCTTGCATTTGCAAAGAGAATAAAGGAAGACAAAATGTTCTGCAAATGCAAATATACAGCTCTACATTAAGCTGAGTATCTCCTGATATCTCTATATAAAATGAAAGCAGTGCTTAAATTCTAGTTCTGGAGTACCTGAACTCCACAGAGGAAAAGCAGTTCTTAAAAAGATCTATTATTGAGAAGTCTGAAGGTTGACACATCTGCTTTTTAATATATGGGAGGCTGGGAAGGCTGTGGCTGTGAGTGATGGATTCTGAAGTATTGCCTACGTACATCAAATCACGTTGCTTTTTGTCAAAGGAAAAACAGAGGTCTCAGAAACCGGGAGCGGGAGACGGAAGTTTTAACAACAAAACCACTACACTAATAATTATTAGCTCACATTGTTTCTGTAGACAAAAGGGCGATCACTTTAATTCTTCTGCATCTTGTGAAGTCTCTTATTTCTTAACTCTAACAATTAGCATGCCAAAGGCA
Source organism: Megaceryle torquata (assembly GCA_024611175.1). NCBI lineage: Eukaryota > Metazoa > Chordata > Aves > Coraciiformes > Cerylidae > Megaceryle > Megaceryle torquata. The sequence continues at coordinate 76,719 of JANIJG010026012.1, forward strand.
TATGAACCAGGATGCTGAAGAGCTGGGGAGGGGAGGGGGAGACAAGGGCAGAATGTCTGCACGATCAAATTATTCCACGTTAAGGAACATCTCAGGGAAGTCAGCTCAAGCACACTGTTAACTGAAGCAAAATGAGATAAAAAACACCGTGAAAGAAAAGATGGAAAAATAGACCCCCTGGTACCTTTCCTGTACGGGCTGTGTTGGGGAGAGAAGCATCCCTACATCCCTACCGAGGATTTCATGTTCCACTACTGTACGCACAGCTCCTCGCTGCAGCGTTGATGGGAACTGATAACAAAATGTTTCTTCTTCTTTCTTGCCAGCTGACATATACCTAAGGCGTACGTAGAGCTCATGTCACCAGCATCCTCAAATCTTAACAATTGGTTTCAACAGCTTTTCTTTTTTAAGGCAGAAACGAGGTACACGCAAATCCTTGCAGCTGCGTTACGCCTCCATCCCCAAGACAAATACCGTTCCCACAGAGATGAAGAAGTTCTGTCAGCAGGTCAATATTGATATAATTTCTACAATGTTTCGCAGGTGGGATAAAAAAAAAATGAACAACCTAAAATAATTTTTGATAAATTAAGATGAAATACGTATACATAGTGGGCTTATTTTGTTCACAATTACCTTTCCCCAGTATTAACGTAGCCCATACAAACCCTTACCAATGGACCCCTGAAGGGGAGGGATGGTGGCAGGACATTCACAAGGCAATCAGAGCCAGGGGACAACCTGTAACTGCAGGATGTATACGTTTGGGACTCTATGCACACACACAGGTCACCTGGTGATTTTTAACCTTTTTCAGCCCGCAGAAAATTGAAAATGCTCCCGTCGAGCTCATGTGCTTGGCTCTCTGTGCAAAGGCCCTCAGCGGCCTTTATGGCCACAGGGATCACCCAAGGACAGGGTGACAGGGGTCTATAACTGTGCAGTTAGGCCAACCTGGCTCGCAGAGGAGACAAAGGTTTCCTGGCAGCTGCTCTGTGTGGACAAACCTCCAGCTTGGGGTGTAGAGGTGATTTTGTGCTTAGTCCCCTTTTCTAGTATAGCATGTACATATACATTACCCACACAGGCATGTGCATGATTATATAAACCTTCCCAACAAAAACACTTGACTCCACATCCTTCTTTCCCTGGAGAGCAGATGAAAGAGCACATACAGATGTGCACTGCTGGAAGCTATTTGGAAACTGTAGCAATAAGCCCGATATCAAGAAACGACCGAGGAGAGAAAAACAAAACCACACGAAACCAAGGCGAAGTGGCGTGTCCCCTCAACCCAGGCAGGTTGATCAAACAGATTTGCTTTCAGTTAAAAATGACCTTAGGTGGAGTGTTATCAGTCCCTATACGTGGATACAAAATACGCATTTCTGAGAGCGCAAACACATAAGGAAGAAAAAACACGAGAGGCTTCCCCCAGAAATCCTAACTGCGAATTTCCTGGCATAGCTGGATCTAAGCCCTTGCCTTAATCATGCATGTGTTTTGCATTATTTTTTATTGACTTTTCAAACTCATAAAAGGAGAAATTAAAAGAAAATCTCAATGACTAGTCACACAACCGATCTTTCTGGGCTCATAATCCCGCAGACCTTTACAACACAGTCTTATTTTAAACACCTGGGTAATCCTGTTGAAGTCAGGGAGATTACTCATGGACGTGAAGTCAAATATGTGAATCACTGGGTGTCCCTACTGACAGACAAGGCACAACTCCCACAGAGCCCCTCTTGAAACGCAGAACAGTAATGGTGATTTTTTGTTCAAATTTTTTCAAGGGGAAAGCTAAAATAAGAGGTGATTCAAGCATGAGATGCAGAGGCCACTCATTTCAAGTCTGCAGAAAATCAGAACTATCTCAAAGCCGACTGGGGAGCTGGGAATGGGATGAAATGTTAATGCAACCCTTGCCTGACCTGTGGTTGCAATGTAACTGCTAAAGCCATAGTGGATCCTAGCAAAAAAAGGAATATAACCCGCAGCATCTTTACAGAGACTCGGCAAAATACAGGAAGGTCACCAACCAAGAAAGCATCAAACGAAGGATTATCTCCATTTATAAGGAAGCCGTTCCAGGAGGAAACTGGACCGGGCAATTTCCATCTCCAGTGGGATCCTGTCTACCTGTTTGAGCTGAAGGGAATCAATTCCATCAAGAATAACTCCACTTAAGGTCAGTAAATATCAGCCTGCTGCCCTGAAAGAGACACATGTCCTACAGACAGCTTTTTTTTCTTCTTGCCTTCTGCAGATCTCCAGTTCAAGTGTGGACCACGTCCAGCCCTGATTCCTGTTTAAAGTCACACCAACCCAGCTATAATTTCTCAAGCATACGGCTTTGGGTTCTTTAATTGCAACTTTCTGTGACTTCATGATTTATTCATCTCGGGATGCACTCAAAAATCCAGCGCATTGCTGTGATCCCCACACAGCACACTGTTAGCTTTAAAATTTCATAAACCTCCACGTACTTGACAAGTTGAAAAGTTAACAAGGGTTATAAGGCAGGGGAAAAAAAAAAAGCATGCTGAGCTCTGATCAGCTCAGCCCCCAGAACTCCGGGCTTTTCAGAAGTGCAGCACACAGCTTGCTACTAAAAAGGGAGACTCTGTTACAATATTGGCTTTATGGCCCATGTTTCCCCATTCCTCAGCTGAGATAAAATACACGTCTCCTCTTTAATGAAAGCCATACTTACTTCATACACGCTGTCTGTTAACTATCAAATAGAATCTCTATCTAATGAATAAATGAAGTCTCGCTCACAGCTTTTTCTAAAGACCTCTGAAAAGAAAATGGCCTGTGAGGCGTCTCGCTCCTACACGTGAGCACTTAGGAACCACCAAAACTTGCCCTTCACCTCCATGCAAATCAGTGACCATCTCCACACCCAACCCAGGGTGCTCTAAGGGAAAAGAAGAGAAATCTTGCACATTTGGAAAGGAGGGATCCCTTAGTCAGAAGAACTATTGGAGATTTTTAGAAGACGAAGCTTCTTTATAGAAAAGAAGTGCCAGAAAATTCAGCCTGGGAAGGTTTCTACAAGGATAAATCAAAATTCTCAGGCTATGATCAACAGAAAAACATTACAGGCAGACACAGACACCATTAGATAGAACAAAAATAAACACATAAATATGACCGTGATAACTTAGCAATGTTATGGGCATTAAGTTGTACCTAGATGGACCCAGAGGCTTTCTTCTTTTTGGACATTGAATTATCTCACCATTTTTGTGTGTGTTCACCCTGATGCCAAGGACTTCTGCTGTGCCCAAAGCAGCTCTTTTCCCATGAGCAGGCAGTGAAATGAGAAATATGAGGTAAAAGCATCCTTAGGTTCAGCGCTGACTACCACGGGTCTCCCTTGGCGACAAAGTGGCTTTGGCCGTACACATGAACCACCAGAAGAAGTTTTAGAGGATGACAAAACTGCCTTTCAACCGGTCTTCGAGTCACTAAACAGCACTTTCAGAGCAGCTTCCCATTTTGGCTGTGCTGTGAACGGGCTTCCTGAACGCAAGCAACAACAGAGCTTCACTTTCACCTCAAACCCGACAAAAAGACCACAGCAAAACCAGCAGCTCCCTGTGTACAGCCCCAGAATAGTGTACAGCCCCAGAATATTTGATTGCCACTTCTGAAAATATACCTGCGTGGCACCACAAAAGCTCCCAGAGGATCGAGCTGCACTGGGCTCCGATTTTCCACACGCCAATCGAACGTGAGCAGCTTTGCAAAGCCTCTTTTGTTCCCCAAAGCAGCGAGCGGTGTGGGGCAGTCCGGCCTCCCCTTTGCCTCCGTTAGACAGGTCAGGCTCCAGGCTGCAGGATGGGGCAGAAGGGACCGTGCGGGCTGGTGGTGAATTGGTTTCTGCACCAAACTCAGAAATGAGGCAGGCCAGTGAGAAATGTCAGGCTCAGGGAGCTGATGGGAAAGCAGAGATTATTGCAAGCCAGGCTGCTGCAGGCTCTCCTCGAAGAAGCGATGCTGCAAACGCAACCAGAGGCATGATTTAATAAAATGCAGTGGGATTCAGGCTAATCATAAAACTTGCTGTGAGAAAAAGACTGAATGAAATTGCTTCTTCTCGTCCATTATGCCTTTATTTTTGATTAGGGAAACAAAAGCTGGGAATCAAAAAATGTCAGGCTTTTTCATCCTTGTTGGGTTCCTATGGATACTGAAAAGGAAGAAACTGCCTTGATTCTTGTAAAGATAATTAGCATACCTTCAGAGTGAAAAAGAGGTAGAACCATTAGGGACAGTCAGACAGCTCAGCCTTCGACACAAAGTTCTGGCAAGATCCTTTAATAAAAAGCTGAATCTTATCACTACGTTGATTTCTAAAATGAGTGCATAAAAATACATTTATTTCATGCACTTGCCATGACATTTCATTACTTTCCAGGGAATGATGATATGCCCTGGGTTTTGTTTCTCACACGCTAAATGCATCCTGCACCACACGCTGGCTCTTCTTCCTCACACGCTGCATTTTGAAAGAGGGAGTAAAAACATCCTTGGGCAGAGAGGGTGAAGGAAATATATGACTCAATTCAAAGCTTAACAAAGCTACCTGACATTGCATGCGAGAATGTCCTTGTGCTACACACCCCAAACTCTTGCTCTCTTTCTTTGGAGTCTATTAAAGCTATTAAGTTGAGTTTCTTCTAATTTCTGTCCCTCCACTTCTCCACCAAGAAAGAAAAGGCTGATGAAAAGTCTCTAATCCTTCCTGAAATGATCCTCACTTGCATGTGCCCAAGTGTTTCAGCAGTGAGCCCGCTGTCACAAATACTCTCACCATAAATCTGTCATCACCAGTTGACTCCCTCAAGTACCATTCGCATGCAGAAGTAAAGCCACACCGCTGGATTACAGGTTTAATTACTCGTATTTATGACTGCCAGTGACATCCACATGGCCGAAACCCCACCTTTGATGGGTGTTTCTTTAGACGTCTGCATGTGAAGTCCGCTAGAGTCGACAGCCCAATTTCTCCTCTTCCAAGACACAACAGGGCTGTGTTGTCGGCAGTGTTATTTAAGGACAAAACACTCTCTCAATTGTCAATATGACCATCTTTCTTTCGCTAGCACTATTGCAGCCTATATGGATAAGATGATTAATCACTTCAACTCTACCAGCCATTATTTCTAATTAAAACCCAACCCATAAATACCTATTTTATCGCTAGGTCTGTGTGGTAAATAAATTCAAGCGGTCAGTACAACGCTCACGAAGGAAATTACCTTTAAAAAATGACTTTTCATTTCCAAGCGTATCTTCCTAATTAAAATGGCTGTTTCCCATACGTATCCCAGCAGCACAGTCTGAAGTAATTTAAGAGTCTTTGAAAGCACAATTCTCAACAAACCAATTAAAATAACTTCTTGCCATCGTCTGTTCAATGGGAACTATAGCAGTTTAACATTATACCACGCTTCTCAATGTTGACAACTTTACTGCTTTTCTATCTCCTAGCCAGGCAGTGAAGAATTAAAGCACAACCAAAAATAAAAACACACAAACTGTGCAACTTCCTAAAGAGGCAACTTTATACATGTAGATTAAATCTCCCCGCCCCCCCAGTGCTGATGACAGACACGAATCTCTGTGAGTAATTATGAGTTATGCTTTCCAGGCACATCAAACTGAAGAGTTTCTTGAGATACCTTGGGGCATCCCTGGTAGGAAAAAAAAAACCCCACACCTTTTTTTGTCAGTGTCAAGAAGCTGCTTTGAAGCACCCCCCCCCCCCCCAGGTGGGACTGCCAGGCCAAGACACTGTGTGTGGTCGGGCTGGAAATGCAGATGTTAACACCCTTCAAATCATCACATCTAGCACAGTCATAACTCACTTTCTGCGTGCATGGAGCTGTTGATCTCTCCCTAGCAGCGCCCAAAGGACACACTCCATAGAAAGCAGAGCAAACTCCTCCTCCGTTCCTCACGGAGCATTCCTGATGGGGACATTCAGCCCTGCTCCTTGGCACGGCTTCAGTGACCAGGGCAGAAAGAGGGACCCCAGACCCTGAGATGTGTTTTTCACAACTTGAGTTTCCAGAGGGTGAAGCAGAAGGTCAGTGCTGGGCACAGGCAACATTTTCAGTGCAAAGGAAGGAAGGAAGAATGGCTCACCTGAGACATGAAAAAAGGCAAATGCTGCAAGCAAAGCACCAGCTGAACTACGATCTATAAATATTTGAATTATTCTATGCAACATTTCAAAACATAACAAACAGACAGCACTGGGATTTATATTAAAATTATTCCTCTGTGTTGCTTCCTGTATATGTATATGAATCATACATATTCTTCTTCAGATGTGCTGCATATAAAATTATAGCTCATATAAAAAGCTAAGGACCGTGGTTTCAAAAGCACTCAGCACTCGCTTAGATGCTGTCAGCAGAGAGACCGCCGGAGAAATCAGCTCAGGGGTTTTTTTGAGGACAGCAAGGGTGGCAGAAACCTCCACCACCACCTCGAGTTTTGCTGCTACACGGCCTGGGTGTTAAGACTTTTCCAAAACTAGCCCACCTTACTTAGACTCTTAAGTGGGCGCTTGATTCACTTGAGAAAACGTGCCCCTGAATGGTCAGCTTTATCCATGCTGACTCTTCAAAGCCACAACAAAGCCAGAGCTTAACACCCAGCCCAACTACAGCGCACTTGAAACATTTTTAATGTGCCATATGTATTACTAGTTATTTATTCTTTAGTATAAACACTTAAAAAATTAATTACACGCTCTATCAGAGCTGTCTAATATATAGGCAATCTCAATTATAAAACACTGCTGTGCTCTTTTCTCTAACCTCCTCCACTCTTTGAAATTACCTTCTGATGTTTGTTAAGGGACATTAATGCCTTGGAAATCTAGCAACAGCAAGAGGTAAAGTGTTGCTCTCAGTTCACTGCCATGTATTTAATTCCTTCATCATTAACTGGTGGCCAGTAATTTTAATCCTTAAATGACAACACAGTTTTATGGGACTTTTCCAGAGACCAACCCTTGTAACTCTTACCACTTTGGGAGAAAAAAAACCCCCAACAAACAAAACAAAAAACAACCCCATCCAAACAAATCCATCCCGAATTGTGACTCTTCAGCTGATGTGGTTTCATCAGGCTGTAACTAACATAGGATTTGTTGAAAATGATCTCTACGCTTGGAAATTATGCAGAAGGAAACGAAGACAATGCATTTAGCAAGAGGTGCTTTCCCCATTTCATTAACTGCAGGGTGATTATCAATCAGTTGTGAAAGTTATTAAAGCAATTTGTAACTTTAGGCATCTAATGGCATTTATGAAGGAGGGAACTGGCAATCAACACCACCTCAGGCAGCTTGAGGTGTTGCTGGTTTTTAATAGATCATAAGCAAATTACAGCCATGCCTTTAACAACACGCCACAGCTGAATCTGGCTCTTAGTTTGTGCTATTCATTTGCACATTTTAAGCTGACTGGAACTAACAACCCAAGGATGGCATGAGACCGTTTCTCATCCTCTTTTCTTCTTTTGACATATAACCAAGAAATTCCTCAACCCTCCATTGTGCTCTAGATTAAACAGAATTACTCTTGAATGTCCAGGAGTGCTTTTAATAAAGCAGAGAGCTATTTACTTATCTTATTTATATATACTTACTTACTAAGCTATATCTTACCCCTACTCAGGTAAGTGGGACTCCTTAATTCTCTTACTTGGCATAAGATGGAGCAGAACCAAGACCTGAGTCGAAGCCAGGTGAAGGGTTGCTGTAACACACACACTTAATTCTACAACCAAGTCAAGGAGTCCACATCACCCAGATGCTTTTTACCCCCTCCAGGCAGACTCTTCCTCCTCACTAACCTGATGAGTTACTGGAGATCACTGAAAACATCAGCACAACCAGCCCAACAGTCACCTGCAATGCCATCCACTTCTACTAAACCATTTTGTGGATTTAGCAGACAATTTTAATGACTCCAAATACCTTATGGTCTCTTCTTTAATTTCCTTGGCAAAATGTCTGCAGTGACTTTAAATTTAACTGTGCAGGGAAATGAAATGCAAAGTCACAGGCTAACATCACCAGAACCAGAAAGTGAACTTCATCATGCACCATCTTATAGGATAACAAATAATGGAGCAAACACAAAATGCTTATAGAAAATGATTGTTCATTAAGGGCTTCTTTTGTGTGTGTGTGTGTGTGTGTTGAATTGTGAGGAAACAAATAAAATACACGTCACATAACCATGCACATTTAGTCCACAATTGCCCATTACAGACTATTCCCACCTATGAGTCTATGTTCTCAGTTGGGGTCCTTTTACTAAGAAATAACAGAAATCTCAACTGTCTGGCATTTAAATATAATATTTACATTTTAATTGCTATTTGAATGCCGTGGTTAAGCAGTATAAATACAAATGTGTTATGCAGAAATAAAGTGATCTATTTCCAGCACTGAAAAAACCCAAACCAACCCATGACACTATGTTGACTGCAGTAAACCCATTATTGCCCACCCCCCCTCCACCTCCAGAGAATATTTGGTTGGGTTTTTTTCCTTCTAGATGTGACAGTAAATCTGTCTTCCTCTCTTCATTTTTAGAGGCTTCAGTCCATGGGCATTTGCTAAAGTATGTGGCTTAATTTCTGACATCAAGTACTGCTTCGTTTCTGAAGGTTTTTGGAAAGAGTCTCCTGGTTCTGCACGCCTCTGCATGCTCACAGACGTAGCCTGGATGCTAAAACCAAAATGAAGCCATCATAAAAATGACTTCGGGTTGGTTGGCGGGTTTTTTAGTAACTCAGCACCAAGCAGCTTTTGCTACAAACAAGGAGATCTGTTGGCTTTTGATACCTTTGTACAATGGTACATGCTCTGGAGACTGACTTCTGTGATTTAAAGCCTGAGACCCTCAACTCTCCTCTCTTTATAGCCAGCAGGTTTAGCTGCCCAGTGTAAAAGTAAGGTGGACTTAGGGACTGTAAGATGCTGGTTAGGGTCAGGGTCCACAGGAGCATTTCTCCATGTAGGAGCCTGATAAATCCTCCTTGTTTCCTGGGATTATGTAGGCTTCAGCACCTCTCCATGCCCTGGAAGGATAAGCAAGATTCTTTCCCCTCAAGGGTTTTCATTCAGCAGTCACAAAAATCCCCCAAAGTTCCAGTTTTACTGTATGGTGGGACAGACAGTAAGTTGATTTGAAAATGACTGAGAAGGGCTTCTTCTCCCTACTTATAACCCAGGACTTACTGAAGTTTAAAATTTCAAATATTCAGTTTGGCTAATCCCCTCTGGGGCTCTGCATTGGCAGTAAAAGTTATGACAGGAAAACGACCTAGATTAAAACTGGTTACAAACTCCAGTTCGTCTGGGAGATAAAACGGATGGGGCAGCACACAGGGGACAGACATTTCAGAAAAATTCCAGTTTTAATATCACGACACAGGTAATACTGCAAATCCACTCTGCTGTTTCAGACTCTTTTTTTTTGTTTGTTTAAATGTGCATTTTAATGCAGACCTGAAACACTGCCTGAGCAAGAGCCTCAGAGGTAAAAGTCACCCGCAGGGCAGCTCAGTCCACTGGGTGCAGAGAGGAGTAGTATGGGGATTTTAAAGAGAATTGGTTGCTGTCCCTACACAAGCAGAGGCACCACTGCACAACAGGAGACAGAATAAGGGAAGCACCCTCCCAGCTGTAACTCCAATGAACTAGGATGTGACTGAAGGAAAAAAAAAAGTAAGAAAATATTCAGGTTTTTTCAGCTGCTGTGACATGCAGCAAGTCTGGTCTGTAAGCCACCAATGCACACTGCCTCTCCTCTCCTCACAACTGCTTCCCATCATGAAAATCACTGAACCGAGCTCACAGCTTAACACATACAGGTCCAGTTATCTAGCAAGCCTGTCCTCTGTGAGGGGAAAAAAGGAACAAAACCAAAACCAAACCAAACCAAACCAAACCAAAACAAACAAACAAGCAAACAAAAAAAAAAAAAAAAAAAACACAAAAAAACCACACACACCACCACCACCAACAACAACAACAACAAAAAAAAAACCCACAAAAAAACCCAAACAAACAAAAAAAAACCCACCAAAAAACCACCAAACCAAAACCTGGAGAGAAAGGTGAAAAAATATTGCAAAACCTAAGAAGTAATTAGTTCCATTTTGAAATAGCTCTGCACACAGCATTTAGGTAGGGATTCCTGGGGGGGTATAAATAAATTAATAATAAATGCATAAGCTGTAAGACTTTCATTCTGGGCATTTTTCTAGAGTGCCTCTTACTGTGTTATGCAGCGGTGTTTTCATTTGTACATTGTGCTGATTTATAGCCTTCCCTTATGAAAAACAAAAACCCCTTTGCTTATTCTCTGCAAGGAGGGTTAAGTGGGTTGATTGTGTTGGGGTTTTTTTTAAGAACTTGTCACTTTTTCAGAAAAATCACAAATTGGGCTATGAAGCCAGATAGAAATAAAAGGAGAAAATAAAAAAGTCTGCCATTCGAGCAAGCTCTGCCTGCTGTAGTCAAAGTACTCTCTGTTTCTTACTTTATATCAGAAATCTGATTAAATGGTTCAAGGGGGAAAGGCAAAGTAGTTCTCAGGCTGAGTATATTTGACCTGTCTTCCTTCAAGCCAACACACAAACAAACAAGATGCTAATTATTGTCTCAGCTTGAATTTGTACTTGGAAAACAAAAACAAGAAATGAGTTTTTGCTTAGCTGAGCCTATGGGAAAGATGGCAAACTCACAGCAACTGTACAGCTCAGCTTGAGGTTGGTTTGTTTGTTTGGGGGTTTTTTGCTTTTTTTTTGCCTTTTTTTTTTTTGTTTGTTTGTGGTTTTTTTTGTTTGTTTATTTTTTTCTTTTGATGGTCAAAAAAGCACTGTCTCAGGACACCTTCACCAAGCCCATGGTTTGAGCTGAGCTGGGAGCATGAGCATCCAGCTCCCATCAGCTCCACTCTGACCTGCCAAGCTGGAGATCACTCGGCACAAAATTCAATCCCATTAGGACTGGGTATATGTTGAAGAACAGCCCTGTCAAAGATCACTCTGATCAGATGGGAGAAAAGTGGACTTGTGTCATCCCCAAAGGAAATGTAGGGGAATGGAACAATTCAGTTTGAGTTTTGGAAAGGCCCAGCAGAAGACGAAGATGTGTCGTTCGGCTTGGTAACGTTCCCATCATAAAGCCCTTGACACAGCCTACAACTTGTGGTCACCTAAATGACTGCTTAGGCCGTGCTCTTTGGTTAGAAACTTCCTCTGAGGTAGCAACAACCACTCCTCCTGCACCTTCCCATGCAGTCACGTGGGGACCAGGGCCGTGGGAATGCCCGACCCTGAGAGTCAGCACACCCTCCCAGGGGACCTTGTGGGTCTTGTCAGAGGAGATGACATCAGGCCATGCAGGAGCTCTTGGCCCAAGACTAAGGTTGCTTTTGTGCAGTTTTCTTTCTTGCTCTGACCTTCAACTCTATAAGGGCACAAATCTCCTTTAATCCCATTCAGGGAAATCCTTAGCCTGTTGAAGATGATGGGGAATCTCCCATCATCAGCCTGAGAGCAGCCAAGACTTTACCCTTGAAGCATTCTGCAAAAATCAAACCACGGTGGGCAAGTCTGAAAACTGGCAGGAATTAGAAGCACAAGTCCCAGGCTCTTGCCTCACGTAGGTGTGCTTCAACATCTCGTGTACTCAGTCTAATAGATAAATTATCCATGAAGTGCTATGAAGCCACGGGAGCTTCAAGATGTTCTACTCACGTAGGAATAGAAAACATCTTCCTAATTCAAACACTTATCTATGGACTTCTGGTTTTATAAGACTTATGCTTTGAAGATAGCACTTGGCTTAAGCAAAGCTCTTGAGATGCCACTACCCTGCTTCCCATGCCAGATCCAGCTCCCTCCCACACAGACACATGGGGGGTTTTGGGTGGAAAGTAGCATGAAAATTTGCTAAGGCAGGAAATTCAAAGCAAAGAAAGGAAAGTGTTCTTTTAATAGCTATTGATGTCCATACAGTGCAAGTCATTGATCACTGTCACAAAAATTTTCTAATGATGCTGCAGCATCAGAAGGAAATGGATTTAATTTAATTAATTGATTCAATCCAAACGGTGTGGATATATCCACCAGTTTGCCCTTCAGGGGCAAGCGACACGCAGCTTTTAGGAGCCACACTATGGGTTTTGAAGGACAACCCATTAAAAAGAGCAGGCATGTCCTGCTCAGAAAACCACCTGCACAACACAGCCCAAGCCCCAGCTGCTCGAATATCGACTGAAAAATGAATCAAAAGCAACAGGTCAAGGCACAGTGAGTAACACGTGGGAGGAAATGCAAACAAAAAGCTATTAAAAGAAATCAATGCCACAAACACAGATGAAATTACCGGTGCTTCTTGCCGTGCCACTGGTTGTTTGCCCACCTTAGAAAAGCTCATGAGCCCTGTTTTGCCCACTAAGGCAGGGTTCAAGCAGCGAGTTAAAAAAAGTCAAGTCCAGGGCTGGGAAATAGCTCCTCAAAATGCACTCTGTTAGGTGCAGCCTAGAAAGTGCTTTTAGAGTCATAAAAGAAGAGTTATGTTGCAGGTGCTTTATGACACGTCGGGAAAGAGCTTTTGTTTGGTGAGACTGTATCTATTTCTTCTCCTCCTTGATCTATGCACTGGTACTTAACGCACAATGAAAAACAATCCCACGCACCTTTAAATATTTTATTGTTTGCAACAAAATGGCTTTTCTATGATTAAAAAGGACTGAATCTGTGGTGTTTTTGGGGGTGTTTTTTTTTTGTTTGGTTTGGTTTGATTTGTTTGTTTGGGGTTTTTTTTGTTTTGTTTTTGTTTTTTTTTTTGTTTGGGTTTTTTTTTGGTTGGTTGGTTGGTTTT
>JANIJG010026012.1:153600-166505 GCA_024611175.1 Megaceryle torquata
CAACACCCACCTCACTCCAACCTCCCTTCAGGCAGCTGCAGAGAGCAAGAAGGTCTCCCCTCAGCCTCCTCTTCTCCTGACTAAACAACCCCAGCTCCCCCAGCCACTCCTCGTATGGGAGTCCTTGCCCCAAAGAGCATCCCACCCATGGGACACAGAGGAATGTCACAGAGCCAGCGGTAGCTTGGGGCAGACTCAAGCAGTCAGGCACCGGTGGCTGCTGTGTATTGTTAGGCAGGAACATGCACGTGCCTTTCCCAGCATCACCCCAAACTCACCCTGCCAGCCTATGACAACCGGCTTTGGCCCCCCGAATTCTTCAGCTGCCTCTGATCTCGGTGGTCATTAACCAGCGGACAAGGGACTTAGTCCCTGCTTTTGCTGTGCCTTGCAAATGACCTTTAATTGGCGAGGGACTCAACGGGAGACAAGGGCCGATTCAGAGCTGCTCCTGCCGACCATGTCACTTCTTATTTACACTCACCAAAGCACAATCGCTGCTTCTTCTGGGGGAAAAGAATAAAAGAAAAAAGAACTGACTTTCTGGGGCTCTGTAGGAGGATGTGGACGGGTTTTTTTTGGCACAATGAAGCTCCAGTTAATCTGCATACTGCAGCAGACAGGGCAGGGGAGGAAAGCGATGCTCAGCACAACGTAATACCCTGGTGGTACCATTTGATTTCCCCAAGCCATCCAAGGCTGGTATTTTACCTTACACACTAGGAGTCTATTACCTTTTGTGCTGGAAGTTAGAACTCTCTCAGAAATCTTCAGGAGCAGTAAAAATGAAAATAAATAATTAAAAAAAAAAAAAAAAATCTCACTGGTTTTCCCCTCTGTCTTCTCAAATTTTACAGCTAAACAAAATCAGCAAGAAAACAAGCTGTGCTCCCTGCTGACAGCAGTGGATGTTGCTGTGCTCCCCTGTATTAGCAGCCCTGCTTCCCAAGCTCCCTGGCCCTTTCTTGGTCTATTCCTCTAGACACTTTCTCCTCCCCTGCATACCTCAGGTTGAAGATATTTTACTTAATTTAATAAAGATTAAGATCCAGCTCCTAAGTGGTGGCCATGCATAACCTGGGACCACATCTCCTTGAAACCAGCCACAGCCTGAACACGTAAGAAGGAGCAATGCAGCCCCTGGGAGAAGCAGCATCTTTGCCATGGCCCAATCATCCTTTTATTACGCTGCCCAAGGAACACATTTTGAGGTTTGGTGCACGCTCAGAAAAAACACAATATTTATTCATGCCTAAAAGTTCCCTGAAGCAATGTGATGCTAAATTATCACTTCTTCAAGTGGGCTGTTTTTCTGCTGATGATTTTTCTGCTTGTGGTGCACAGGTAGAGTGCATTAAAATGGAAATGTCAATCTGGTGGAAGGGGATGTGTCACATTAAACACCATCCCTCGCTGTATTTATACTCCAGGAGGCAATGACCACAAGATGCAGCGCAACAGCAACTGCATGTTACTAAAAAAGCTTCTAGCAAATCAGGTGTCAATGCAACGTGCTGCCTAAGACTTATTACTGGCAATGGGAATGGTTGTTTATAAAAATGTTATCTTTACAACTACATGTTGTTTTTAAACAACAGGCCTCAAGAAGATAAATCCTGGAAATAGCTTTTTTTGCCTTAAACCAGGAATGTTTAAAGTTGCCCATCTTGTACAAACACACGCTTCTAAAACTTTCAAGATTCTTATCATAATGATGCCTCAGCTGTGTACGTGTGGGACTTTAAAACCACCAAGAAAACATTCCGTGTGATTTCAGGTGCCCACCACAAAGGTGGCCCTGGAGCCCACGGTGGTGTCAGACCATGCACTGCTCCAAGGTATGAAGTGTTCAGGTGTGTTGTCCAGCACAGCACAATTAGCATTTCACTGGTATCTGACCTAAAGACAGGCATTTCTAGACTACTTTCTCTTTGGATACAAATTATTCCTGCTTATGATATCAAAAACCAGACTTCTATAACTCAGCTTTGGTTATCTGAGCTTAGAATTTTTGAAATTATGATTTTGTTCAACACAAAAAAACTGACTTCAAACTTGTCTTGAACAAACGAGTTTAGGTGATAAATGACAGAGTCTTTCAGATCTGCAAAACAGGGAAGGGTTTATTTAATCCACCAGTGCTCACCAGCTCTGCCACCACCAGGAAGGGAAGAAAATACAGCACATTTCCCAGGTGGCCCTGAAAACAGAAGCCCTTGTTCTGTGCCAAGGTTTCTGATTGTGTCTGGTCACGTTGCACTGGCCTTAAAATCTTGTTTCTTTGATCTTCCCTTACCAAGATTGCTCCCTCGCACAGCATCGTTAGCCAGCAATTAAGCTAACCAGCCATGAGAACAAGCCCTTTCTGTCCCTCACCTCCTCCCCATCCTCCTGCCTCATGGTACAGTTTGGTGCGTGCTCTAAATATCTGCAAAAGCCGTTTTCCCAGCAGAGGAAGGAGGTTACCAACAAGCTTCACTGGGATGTTCTCCTCCACAGTCTGGCACATTTCAGATCATAGCACCTCCCTTCCATTTCATCATTTTCTCCTTTCGTTAGGGACTGTGAGGGCTCCCGAAAGCTTTATTCCATGTGTAGGAACAAAACTATCTAAAGGAAAACATCAATTTTATCGCAGGGGTGTGCGAGGAGACCCAAATGGGATCTCCATTGCACATGAAGACTGGAGTCCAGCTTCAGCAGCTCTTCACTTACTTGTGTGAGTAACACAAAACAAAAATATCCATACTGCTAAAACCCCCCTGTCTTGCAACAGCATTTCCTTTTCATATTAGTAAATGAATGGAATGTAAAAATAAAACAAAACAGAACAACCAACCAAAAACCAGATCCAGCAGGTATAACACTGAACTGGCAAATAAAATTCTCAGGAAACTTCTCTGCACACAGACAACTTTGGATGTCTCAGCCAGGGGAGGTTGAGGTGTGTGAGTATCCCTTGCCAACCTGCACACCAGCAAGGAGATTCCTAGAAAGCCAAGGCAACTACAAAACCAGCAAGAAGAACGAAGCTACATTTTATTGGCCTTTGGGGAAGTGCAGATCAAGAGACTTTTTTCTACTTCTTTTTTTTTTTTTTTTTTTTTTCCTCCTTGTACCCCACACCTCGGGAGAGGGCTGTGCTCACCCAGCTCAAGTAATTATGCTACAAACGGCACGGGGCTCTCTCATCGCTCGAAATCGCACTTTCCACCACCACCAGCACCACGTTACATCAATGTTACAGCTACAGACATAACCTCTGTGGCTCAGGGTCTGCACAGCCAAGTCGGAAGGGAGCCAGATGGTCTCAGGTACCCAGGGCACCAGCTTGACTCAGCATATCCCCTTGCCCCAGCTCTCCACCTGTAAACAACAGAATGGGAATACTTCCAACTCAACATCTGCAAAGTGTCCAGCTGTGACAGCAAAGAGGGTCAAAATCAGCAAGTAGACAAGATAGGGCTCCTCCTATAGCTAGGGATGATCCACGTTCTATTTCGGAGTGATATTATTTCCTCACTGGTTATAAGTTAAATATTCTGTTGAAACATCAAGAGTGATGTTAGGCCATACAGAAACACGAATAAACCACTAAATTAAAATGAAGAAATGATTATTGTTATTATTATTATAAATGACATTCAGACATCTCGACAGTGATCATATTGCTAATAAATCAGAACAAACTCATCTCTCTAAAACTTGTCCAAGACATGAAGAAGCAATGAGCAGCTGTCCGTGCTTCCATTTTGAGGAATGAATAAGTTTTAACAGCATTTGTCTGATGGAACTGTCAGCTTCTACTACTATCTGAAAGTGAAGCAGCTTCAAACCCAACACAAGCCAAAATCCAGGGGTCCATCTCTTCTCACAGTAAACCGCAGGACAGTAACAAAACCAGGCTCAACTCATACTCCTGTTGCTCACAAAGGAGAACTGTCTTTAAACCAAAGAGCTTTATTGCTTCTTAGTAAGGAAAATTAAAGAAGAAGATTAATTGCATTATTTATCCACCAATGTGGTCAGCATCAGTGCAAAATATATTGAAATACTGCTCTTTCTTTGATGGTGGAGACAATAAGAAATGTTTACCTGCACAGCAAGCGTAATTTTACAGATTGCTCTAGCACCATCCTGATGATGCACTGCACACATGTTTAGAAAACTACTGACCTAGGCATAGATTTACTGTGCCAGCACTTGGGGAGATGAATCCCATGCAAGTTGAACAGCAAAAAAGAAAAGCCACCCTGGAGCAAGCAGCTCTGTCTCCAAGTGGAGCAGAAAGCACGGCTGGTGATCTGCCAAAGCCACCAACTCCTCCGTTCACCCAGATGGGCTATTGACAACCAGAAGAATCACTGGAAAGGTCAAAAGCAACCTCACTCAATAAAGCTCATGTCACTACAGGCAAGGTAACAGTACATCAACATTAACAGACTGATTCACAATACTCCCTGCTGTAGAAAAGCGGGAGGAATAGCCAGTGGTACTCTTTGAGACAGGAGTCTGACTCAGCTAAAACCACCCCCAACCCAGCTCAGGAAAGATCCATGCTCAGCTCCAGAGCTTTACAGGGCTCCAGGGCAGGAAGAGTTGGAAGCCAGCCCCCGAGGGACACACTGCCTTTGGCTGCCAGGGCAAGACAGCTGACATGTCATTACCCACGTCATCAGTAAATGTTACAGTGGCCACACTCAGGAGCTTGCACCAGCTTGGTATCAATTCACACCAGGACAAGCCAATATGGCATCACATTCAGACTAAATTCAATGGCATTTTGCTGGTTTAAAACACATTTATACACCCAGTCGATATTTCATAGTCACTTATCAGTCAAGGCTGATGTCACCAGACATTCTGAAGGATAAACCAGAAGTGCAATAAGAATTGAACATTTACTTGTCAGAATAGCTGAGAGAAATCAGGACTCTCAGCACAGCAGCAAACAGCCTCTCTGCAGAGATGCCAGCAGCATCCCACAGCAAAACATCAAGCCAGAGAATCCTTCCTAAAGTAACCACGGCTGTTTCCACCTTCAGACCTCCTCCTTTGGCACTGGCAGGTCTCCTTCCCCAAACTTCAAAGCTGCAAGACCTCCGAGATGCTCTATTTGGTTTACACTGGCCAACAGACCTAATAGATTGGGTTGACACTGGCCAGCAGCCCACGGATTCTCACACCTGGCCGACAGACTCCTGCAAAAGCTGGGCTTTGCTCCAGAAGCTGCTATCTTTACGACCGTTTCAAAGAAAGTATTTATTTAAGTCTCTGAAATTTTTCCCCTTTGAAGAAATCTCACAGAGGGGCTGCCAGGGTCTGGAGCATCTCTGTAAATACTGCTGGTAAGAGGGCAGATAAGTGTCTATGTGTGTTTCAGAGGGTTACGTTGTCTTTTCTACAGTGCCCTGTATTCCAAGGCAGGCAAAACTGCTCAGACATGCTTTGAGAGCAAAGCAAAGCAAAAGTCTTAAGGAGTGGAGAAGAGCTAAATTTAGCAGATGAATCCCTAAGCTATCCTAGAGCATCTCCAAGCATGCCAGCCAGCAGCACTGTTCGGAAAATTAACCCTTAGTTCCTATATTTAAGGTGCAATGATTCTTTAAATTCTCTTAGCAGCTGAAGCAGGCTCTCTGGGTTGAATTTCTCTCACTTTTTTACAGCTTCTTCCAGCACTTGTTATTATTATGTTCTTTTAATTGTAAACCACCAGTAAATTCCAGCCCTCCTCTGGACGCGCTACACGCCACCCATGGCAGTATCTCATCAGTACTCTACTCCAGGAAAGGAACGCTTTAGAAATACTTTTACAGGCACTCAGAGACTTCTTGTAAGTTTAAAGTCGTTGTCATGCTACGGCTGTGATTCAAGGAGAAGGTGCAACCCAGGGCTGGCCCATGTCTCACTTTAACCCTGGCTTCAGGGGTCCCAATGAACTCCAACGGAAGATGAGTGGAGATGGAAAATGATAAGTCATGCTCTGTACCATCACTTACAGGTAGTAAAGTTTCTCAGCCTTGTTTTTTTTTAATGCTTTAACATCAGGGGCAGATTTTCAAAAGACCCTTCTCCTATCCAGCCTGTCTTTAATAATTCCTCTGGTCAGCAGCCAGGGAAGAATGCTGTTCACAGAAAGCAGACAGGAGAGGATAAGTGAGGACTGGAGGGAGGATAAATGAGGTGAAGGGTCTGGAGAACAAGTCCTGTGAGAAGCAGGTGAGGGAGCTGGGGTTGTTTAGTCTGAAGAAAAGGAGGCTGAGGGGAGACGTTCTTGCTCCCTACAACTCCCTGAAAGGATGCTGTAGAGAGGCAGTCACTGGTCTCTTGTTAGAAGTAACTAGTGATAGAACAAGAGGGAATGGCTTCAAGCTGCAAGGGGAGGTTTAAAACGGAGATTGGGAAAAACCTTTTCACTGACAGGGTTGTCAGGCACTGGAACAGGCTGCCCAGGGAGGAGGTGGAGTCACCATCCCTGGCTGTATTTAAAAGCCATCTAAATGTGGTGCTTGGGGAAGTGGCTTAGTGGTGGACCTGGTAGAGTAGGGTTGATGGTTGAAGACAATGATCTTAAAGGTCTTTTCCAACTACATGCTTAAAAAGAACTACTGCAGAGAGTCCAGTGCAGGGCCACTAAGATGATTAAGGGACTGGAGCACCTACCACATGAGGAAAGGCTGAGAGAGCTGGGTTAGTTTAGTTTGGAGAAGAGGAGGCTGAGGGGGGATCTTATCAATGCTCATAGATATCTAAAGGGTGGGTGTCAGGAAGAAGGGGCCAGGCTCTTCTCTGTTGTGTCCAGTGACAGGATGAGGGGCCATGGCCATAAACTAGAAAACAGGAAGTTCAATCTTAACATGAGGAAAAACTTCTTCCCTGTGAGGGTAACAGAGCCTGGAAGAGGCTGCCCAAAGAGGTGATGGAATCTCCATCTCTGCAGTCTTTTAAAAGTGACCTGGCTCTGTTCCTCTGTGGGCTGCCCTGGGTGACCCTGCTGTGGCAGGGGGGTTCGACTCGATGATCTCCTGAGGCCCCTTCCAACCCCTGCCATTCTGTAATTCTGTGATTCTATAATTCTATTCCATGTTTTAGGAAGCAATAATTTTCATCCAGGATTACTCTTAAGCAGAAAACATTCCCCATACAAAGTACAATTCCTTCTTCCAACAGTATGTCCAGCATTTCTCCAAACACACCGCTACAAGATTTACTGCTGTTCCTGCCCCAAAAGTAGGGTTCAAGCAAATAAAAAAATTAATAATTAAGAAAAAAAGGGGAGGAAAAAATGCTTGTCAAGCTCACTTCTCCACCCGAAATTGAAATCAGAGATTTTAGTGCATACAAGGCTTTGCAGACACACCCTGACCCAGGCATTCAGCAGTAGCCTCTGTGTGTTGTAGCAGCCAAAGCCAGGGGCAGGATCAGCCTTTTGAAGCAAGCAGGTTGTGACCGGCCCCCCATAGCAGCCTTGGATCAATCCCCGTGCAAATTTATTTTGAAAGTCAGATAAGAATTGATCTGCCTGCTTGCCCACGGAGTGAGAATACACGCTGTATTAACAGTAAGATACTTTTCTTCTCCTCTGTCTTTGCAATTAAGGTTTCTGTATCACTTCAGGAAAAAGCAGCTTCTTGTGTCCTGCCTTACTCATGGAAACACAAATCACAGAATGGGTTGGGTTGGAAAGGACCTTAAAGATCATCCAGTTCCAACCCCCCTGCCATGGGCAGGGACACCTCCCACTGTTGGGATACCTCCCTCTAGAGCAGGATGCTCAAATCCCCATCCAACCTGGATTTGAACACATACAGTGATGGAGCATCCACAGCTTCCCTGGGCAACCTGTGCCAGGGTCTCACCACCCTCAGAGTGAAGAATTTCATGAGGGGCCTCCATGGTTTCTGCCACAAGATAGAGAAGGCAGCGGAAAATGATACCCTGCCAAAGGAAGGGGACTTTTAAGTTGTTTTAAATGAGAAGCCCACAATCATTTCAGATTATCAGCAGTGCCTACGCAACGTAGTAAAACAAATCCTCATAGCTTCCAACCGTGGGTCTGCTTCCAAAGCTCTTAAATGTGATTTTCAAAAGTGCTTCAATGACACAAGCACACAAATCCCACTGACTTGTAAAGTGCCGTAAGTGCTACCAGAAAGATTTTTAAAAGGTGTTTAGGCTCCTATTTCCCAAGGAAATCAAGAAGAATTAGCCACAGACCTTCAAAAATATTCCCCAAAGGCAATGCAGAATTAAACTTCCATGTTATTCAAAGGAGGCTTTTTCAAAGTTCATAAATTGCCCATCCTTTCAGCTCCTATCATCTAATGGATGGGTGAGGGGGGAGGTAAGAAAAAATTAAAGAAGAGATGGAAATAATGATACAAAACAAATTTGAAATCCCACATTTTCTCCTTTTCTAGCAATGCTTTTCTTTGCATTACTGATTTTCAGAACGGCACCCAAAATATCATGGAATCAGAAAGTAAAGATAAATCGGTAGAAAGACTGAAAAACTTCACAAAAGTACTCAGCAATACATCTAAATTTATAATTTCTGCTAATACTTTCACTTGCATATTCCAGGGTTTCCTCGCTCATCTCATTAATGCAGGAACCCACAATGCAAGAGCATTGAAACATCCTCTCTCATAAGCACTAAAGAAGGACTGGAAACATTTCTTTCCAAAGAGGTGGGTTGGTTTATTTATATTTTTTTTTCCCTTTGAGATAAAAAGAAAGAAACCTATGCAAGATTTCAGCACGCCGTAATTTAGTGTCTAAATAGCTCATAACAGGGCACAGCCTCTCTAATGGCCAAGAGGATTTAAATACCTGGCTGGGCAGCAAAACCCTCTATGTTAAGTTTGCAACGTACAGAGAGGACTGAAAATCAGCCTATGGCATCTGCTGAGTTTTTCCCAACTTTCAGGGCTGTCTACAAATCCTGCCTAACGACTGTTTGCATCAACCAGTGAATCCCTCAATAACCAGCAAGTCTTTCAACTCCTGGAAAACTGGTTCGGTGGTTGTGTGATACTGATGCAAACCAACTTGGTGCTCTAGGAATGTCAGCACTAAACATGGGGAGGAGGTGAGGGGGAGGGGGGTGGCTTTGTCTGTCTCAAAAATGGGATGCATTCCTGGCTAAATCCTTGCCCTGTGGATATGCAGGGAAATGAATAAGGTCAAAAGTCCAGCAAAGCTCTGCTGGCTCAGACCAGTACCAGTAACATCCTTGAGTCGGTTTGAGAATTGCACCCAAGCTCCTTCAGCTTGGTGCAATGAAGTACGGGCCTGGAGAAAATGGAATTTGCCCACCTCCTGTGGGAAATTACTATGTTTGCTGGATTTAAAAAAACCCTAACATTTTAAAACGCAGTGCTGTCTGTAGTGAAAGCATGGAATAGTTTACTGAAACGGTTAGAAAGCCTCTCTCCACAGAAAACACAAAATAGGAAGACTTTCCATAAGCACTCTGGGAATTAACATAAACCAAAACCAAAACCAAACCAAACCAACAACACAAACAAACCAACCCCAAACCAAACCAAAACACAAACACACACCAAAAAACCACAAACACCCCCCCCCCCCCAAAAAAACAACAACAAAAAAAACCACAACCAAAAAACCCCAAAACATAAACCAAAAAAGCCCCAAAAACACTAACACAAAAAACCCCCTGAGTTTGAGCCTATACACTGCACTCAGACATCCCCCCCATAGCTCTGCATGTGCAAACC
The DNA here is from genome assembly GCA_024611175.1 of Megaceryle torquata. Classification (NCBI taxonomy): domain Eukaryota; kingdom Metazoa; phylum Chordata; class Aves; order Coraciiformes; family Cerylidae; genus Megaceryle; species Megaceryle torquata. The sequence goes on from JANIJG010026012.1 coordinate 163,344, forward strand.
CTCCTTACATTTGCTGCATGCAGGCATCGCCTAAGACTACACTATAACCTCTACAGAGGCATGAGAAGGCAAAGAGAGAGGTGAACTAGGTAACAGGTTGTTTTTGTTTGGGTTGGTTTTGTTTTGGTGTTTGTTTGGCTGCCTTTTTTTTTTTTTTTTTGGTAATACTTTGTGTCTGGAATTACTACCCCCACCTCTGCCACCAAAAATACCAGCTGGCAGAGAGGAACCCAAATCTTCATCTTAATTCTCTTCTGTGTCCAAACATCAGCCTTTGCATCTACAAACACACTCTCCTTCAAACCATTCTTTGTTTCATGTTAGGAGCCACTTCTTTCTTATCTTATGATGGTTATATCCTATCCATCCCCCATTAGAATGTTGTTCCTCATGAGGATCTCCTATATATCTATAGATCTCAAAGCTCCTCTTTCGAAATCACTTCAGATTTTTCCCCAGAACTTCTCAATTTTCTGCAGTTTTCTTGTTACATGCTTTATTCTGTGTCCTCACCTGTAGAAGTAGAGGAGCAGTCTACGTAACAGGCTGGAGCTTCCAGAGTCTGCAGGTCTTGCAAATTCACCTCGGGTCCAACATTCTTATTCTATTGGTTGAAGAAAAAATACAAAGTTTTAAGCCATGATCTTTGCATTAGAAAACAGCTATCTTAGCTGTCTGCTGCTCTGCCAAGCTTTAAGTAAAAATTAACAGATACAAGTTTAGATGCAACGCTGAAGCTTAATGAAAATAAATTTTAAAAAAGGTAGATTGGTTTTGACATTAAGCAAGAGACTAACATATCACAGCAGATTAGGATATCAATTAATGCAACAACTCCAATAAGTTGCTTCCCACCGTGAGATGCTTCCTCTCCCATCTTTGCTGCTTGAAGCTACAGATTCATAACCTCTCACTGAGCCACCCAAGCAGAGAAGGTGAAAAGTCACATGTTTGTCACTGTATGCCTCACTACTCCAGCAGAAAGAACCTGCAGTCTTCCCAGGAAAGTTACACTAGGCTCAGACAAACCAACCATCCCACAACAATCTATTAAGTACTATATGCCTCCTGCTTCTCTGGTCAGGACAGAACTCAACTGTTGAAGAAGATGGAACATACAAGAAAAAGAGATAAGATTTTACTATTTCACAGACACAAACTCTTTCTGCCCCCATAAAGATGCTGAATAAACCCCAGGATATTGGGTAGTTTGTTGTTGACATCCATAGAAGAACTAAGACTTCATCTGCTAATTTCTGTATTCTGAAAAGTTCACTCAGAAGTTAACATGCACCTAAAACGAATGGCAGTTTTTCTGGCCAGTTCCCAACACACACTGCATCTCACCACAACAAACAATTGGCACCATTAGTACTGCTTCTGTGGGAAAAGGTTTGAATTCAAGTAAAAAGAGGCTACAAGAAAGAACTAAGTAAAGTGTCTCCCCTTTCCCTCCCACCCCACAAAAAAGCAAGTTAAAAAAACCCAACCCAACAATGGAAAGACTGAAAACTAATTGAAGTGTTCAGAATTAACATTTGCTGTAACTACGTAGAATGTAAGCACAGGCACTAACAGGTCATGCTATCATAAGGAAACGATCTCCGGCCCCAGGTTTTAGAGCACTGTGCCTTTGCAAACTCCAAGCAGTGACACGGATGCGCTGCATGCATCTGAGTAACTTGCGCGCATGACCCAACCCCTGAACTGCATTTAGATTCACACATATCGTGGCTAAAGTCATAGGCCAGGTGCACAAGTGGCAGGATAAAGCTGACCAAGTGTCAATACTTATACGCGAGCTGTTTAGCTAGGCATTTTTTTAATAATTAAGCCATTGAAATGCACAATTCCAGGGTTGGATTCATTGACCCATTTCCAGCATTCCCTTGGTGCAGAGAAATCATATGCTAAAGAACCTGTTATCTCCACTGTCTGTAAGGGGCTCTAGAAAATCAGAGGCTTGTATCTGCCCTTGAAAAGTCCACGTGCGCAGATGTACCCACTGACCCACTAGGTTATGCCTCCTTGACTGCAGGCAGTTGGAATCTAAGGGTCTGAAGTCAAGCAGGATGAGCAGACTCAAAATGCCTTCTCCAATCCCAACTTGAGTCCCAGATGTCAACTTTTGCCCTAATACTTTCAAACTCTATTGGAGAGGAATGTATTAGATGAAACAGCATCATCCTCTTCCCCTGCTGGCATGCTGGAACAGAGTGGAGCCATCTGAAAACAGCCCAGACCTTGCTCTAAGCTAACAAACCATTCTACAACAAATTCTTACTGCAGATACAGAGGGGCAGTGATCTCCATCACCTTGCTGACTGAGCATCAAGAAAAGCAGCAAGTATCCTGCACTCTTCTCACCAACAGACAGTTGCAGTTGTACCTGCAGCTGTTCACCATGGAAGAGGACAAGGAGACAGTCCACTTGTCTCCTACTTAGCAAAGAGAACTAAGGTTCCTGCAGTCAGTCTGGCAGATCCCCATCAGGTCCGTGAGAATGGACAGGGATGGTTTGAAGGGCATCAAACAATAGCAACTGAGCCTTTGCATTGTGTTTCCTGAGACTTGCCTCAGTTTAGGCTGTGGTTTTGCTGAAGGACTAACTCACGAGAGGCAGAACACAGCATGACTATGGACTGAGTGGATGAAGGACACAAGAATTCCATGCAGCCAGCAAAGGGAAATGCAGTCTGATAAGAGCACAGCACAAGCAGTATTTGGAAGCTATCTCTGTCTTTCATCATTAACCCAGTTAATAATAACCCCTCAAAGAGGATTGCTAAAAAGGGCCATACCAGCTTAGCTATTTAAGGCCAGTCCTTGGCCTATTTTAGTTTTAGCTTATTTCAGCTGCTTAATCATTACCTGCTCTGCATTTTCTGCAACCATCACAGCTTCCTGCTGAGTCTCCTGGACAACAAGTTGTAAGTGTCGTATTTCTGAAACATGTAAACAAATAGTTTATTTGAAAATTACAACTGTGATTTCGAGAGTAAAAGGATATTTTTTCCAGGAACTTTACAGTACAGGGCACATGGCTGTTAGTAACACTAATGAAATGGAAATATATATATATATATATTTTCATATATAAATATATATAACATACAAGCACAGGAGATGTCCTTTTTCCACTAAAAAGCAAACCTCCAAACC
>JANIJG010026012.1:169268-184880 GCA_024611175.1 Megaceryle torquata
AAGGGAAAAGGGAAAAGGGAAAAGGGAAAAGGGAAAAGGGAAAAGGGAAAAGGGAAAAGGGAAAAGGGAAAAGGGAATCCTTGCTTCTGTCATTTTTATATTTGGCTGTAAGCATTTCCTAGAAAGACCATGCTATGGGCTGCTCGCTCAGCAAGTGGTGGCTGTGTGGACAGCCCCAGACACTGTTTCACACACAGAAAGTAAGATGCATTTCTTCAAGGAGACAGCATGGCAGGCTTGCCTTGAATGACATGCTGTGGACAATGGGCAAGTCTCTACTGAAATGGGTGACCTTTCCTTAAAAGACACCGCTCAGGGACAAAAAGGCCACACTGGCCACAAATAGCCTTTATCCAGTTGCAAGAAGGCCACCAGAAAGCACCTGTTGGACATGAAGTAGAACTACGGTGACTGAACGTTGGGAAATTAAGGGGATGTTTAGCAGAGCAAGCGTTGAGTGCAAGTGACAGCTGAGCGAAGCAGAGCCATCCAAAATGAGTGCCCTGGCCAGGAGATGTGGGAGAACTCCCCAGCTCCGAGGACCATAGTAATACATTTGTATCAGAGGACAGAAGCAGAGAAGGGATTCAGGAGCACAGGTTTTTAATTATTTCTTCTCTCCCAAGGCAGAATTACTGGATTTTTATCAGGGTCAGCTCCAACCAGTGTTTTATGCAAGTCTGTGAAGGTTGTTCCTGTGTGAAGACTGAAGTAAGGCCAACATGCCAAGCCTGCAGCAGCTCTTATTGAAAAGCTTCAAGGCAGCTGGCTAAGATTTCAAGGACAGAGACAGCAGCAGCAGCACGAAGAGGTCAACCAGTCAGTTCAACTACCCCTTTCCAGTTACAAAATAAATCTTTGTTTCCTTTTGCTTCCGCCTGCAGCCTCTGCTTTACTTTCTGATTAAACTGCCTTTACCTCAACCCCTGAGTTTCATCTTATTTTCTTCCCCCCGGTCCAGCTGAGAGAAGGGGGAAGTGATAGAATGGCTGGGTGGGCACCAGGCATCCAACCACCACACACATGCATCCACAGAAGCTCTACAAACAGCTCTTCAGTGTTCTTAGCAACATCACAGCACACTTCAGCTATGTCCTAGGTTCAGCTAGGATAGGGTTAATTTTCACAAGAAGCTGGGAGGGGCCACAGCCAGGAGATCAGAACCAAACCAGCCAAAGGGGGTTTTGATACAGTACTGCTGTCATGATCAGTGGTTAAGGGGAGAGCTGGCTGGAGGATGCACGAGCAATTTGGGCAGGTGGCCAGGCCTGGTGGGGCAATGACAGGTTCTGGGTGAGGAGCAGTTGTGTTGCACATCCCTCATTTTATGTATTACTTCACTAGTAGTAGTGTTAGTACTGTTGTTTCTTCTCTCTCTGTGTTGTCCTATTAAACATTCCTTATCTCAAGGGTTTTACCTTTTTTTCCCCAAATCTCCTTCCCATCCCACTGGTGGGGTGAGGAGTGAGCTTGGTGCTTAGCTGCCAGCTGGGCCTAAGCCAGAACAAGCTATCACCAGGATATCTTTGTTCAACACTCCCTACTCCAAACAACACCCTGACAATCTATACAATCTCAAGATCCCTGCCTCTGGGTCAACAAGCCTTGTAAAGAGCAGTCTGTCCCTATGTCCGTTCTGGGTCTTGGGGTGGGCTCTGGTGGGATCATCTCTGCATGGGCACAGTAAGTAACACTACACAGAAGTCCTCTCCCAAAGCAGCCCTTGCTAGTGCTGTAGGATAAAGAGCCCAGTGGCTGCTCCACAAGGAGAAACAAACATTTTCTCAGTGCTTCCATTCAGTTGGCTCAGAATAACATCAACAGTCTGGAGAACATATTTCAGGGTAAAGTTAGCAAAGCCTTTAGGCAAACTATAGCCAACAAAGGCAGAGTGGAGCCCAGTACCGTTGAGCTGAGAGGGATAAAATTAACTTTTCAGCCCTATCCTCTACATGACAGGGTGTGGGGAACAGCATTTGCCCCCCTGCTCACCCACGCTGCTCAGGGCTGCTGAGCCTTCGTGCGTCTCTGCTCCTCATATCAAACAGGGGTTGTTGGGGGACTGAGAGGAAGAGGGTGCAGATTCCAAGCTCAACACAGGCAAGGACAATGATCACACCGAGGGAATATAATGGAACAAAATTAATTTCTCCTGCAATATTTGGGAACAAAGGGGTCAGGAACAACAAAGAAGAGAACATTCCACCCCCGCTGACGCACACCTCGAAGATTTCTGTATGCTACGTGTGCGTCTACAGAGGACAAACTAGACCTGCAGCCTCTTCCCAGCAGTTGCAAGTCCCTGGGGAGCTATTTCTTTTGTACTGTAAGTAGTGTCTGTGAGGGGGGAACCACTCTTTCATGTGTCAATGTTTTTGTAGTATTATTTTTGCAATAGTATTGCCGGGACTGCATTAATATAATTCCTGACTTCCTCCTTTCTTCTCCTGGAATATTCGTCTAGGCAAGCTGTGGCTTACTATGGGCTTTTGCAGAAGACAGTCAGGGGCAGAGCAGATAAAAATCCAGTTAACTTAACAGGCAGTAAAGTGTAGCAGTGAAAAACAAGCCTTAAGGAATGCAATAGTTAAGCCAGCAGAAGACAAACCTGTTTTCTGTAGCAATTTAGGACCTTCATAAAAGACAAGGGAGTCTAGCAGTGTGCAGCAATGGAGAAGGGTATAAAAGGAAGACATCTCTAAGCCCTGCAAATTGTCTCATTCAGCAGCAGGCTGGACTTTGTAGGCAGGATCAGTGCATACAGCCTGCCAAGGAACCCAACACCCAACTTCACTAGGAGGGCCACAAAGATGATCCAGGGGCTGGAGCACCTCTGCTACAAGGAAAGGCTGAGGGAGCTGGGATTGTTCAGCCTGGAGAGGAGAAGACTCCGGGGGGACCTTGTAACTGCCTTCCAATACCTGAAGGGATCCTCCAGGAAGGCTGGTGTCCAGAGGGGCTATGGATGCCCCTCCCTGGAGGTGTTCAAGGCCAGGCTGGGTGAAGCCTTGAGCAACCTGGTCTAGTTGAGAGGCGTCCCTGCCCGTGGAGGGGAGGGTGGATGAGATGAGCTCTAAGGTCTCTTCCAGCCTAAGCCATTCTGTGCTTCACCCAACAGGCACACATGGACTAGGCAGGCACCCAGTTCCTGACACTGATTGTTACAGGGGGATGAACAGTGCTCATCATCTTCCTGGCTGAAGACACTTTGAAAGGATGTTTGGGTAGAGGGGAACCTAATGAAGTTCAACAAGGAGTCCTGCACCTGGGGAGGAATAACCCCATGCACCAGCACAGGTGAGAGACTGACCTGCTGGAAAGCAGTTCTGTGGAGAAGGACCTGGAAGTCCTGGTAGACAAGAAGTTAACCATGAGCAAGCAGTGTGCTCTTGTAACCAAGAAGACCAATGGTTTCCTGGGGTGCATTAAGAAGAGTGTGATCAGTAGGTTGAGGGAGGTTCTCCTTACCCTCTAACTCTGCGCTAGTGAGGCCACCTCTGGAGTATTGTGTCCAGTTCTGGGCTCCCCAGTTCAAGAGGGACAGGGAAATACTGGAGAGAGAGAGTCCAGGGAAGGTCTACAAAGATCATCATGGGCCTGGAGCATCTCTCTGGTGAGGAAAGGCTGAGAGCCCTGGGGCTGTTTAGCCTGGAGAAGAGAAGCCTGAGAGGGGAGCTGATGAATGTTTCCAAATCTCTGCAGGGTGGGGGGCAAGGAGAAGGGGCCAGGCTCTTGTCAGTGGTACCCCAGGATAGGATAAGGGGCAATGGGCACAAACTGGAACCCAGGAAGTTCCACCTCAGCAGGAGGAGGGTGACAGAGCCTGGAAGAGGCTGCCCAGGGAGGTTGTGGAGTCTCCTTCTCTGGAGACTTTCCAACCCCCCCTGGATCTGTTCCTGTGTGGGCTGCCCTGGGTGACCCTGCTGTGGCAGGGGGGGTTGGACTCAATCATCTCCAGAGGTCCCTCCCAACCCCTACCACTCTATGAGTCTATGATTTAAATTGATTTATTTCTTAGTTCCTGCCTCCACTGTATTTCAATTTTATTTTCTACTGCTTATATCTGTTGGCATTTTTAAATACATCCTTTGCATCACATAGTCCGAAATACAAAATACAATTTTAAAACAAACAAAAAAAACCCAACAAAAATTAAACAGGAAGTTAAGGACTTCCACTGTCCTTGGTAGCATCAAACAAGAACGACCCAACTCGTCCATAAAAGCAAAACTGCCCAACTGCTGGTTGCAGTTAACACATTCAATGCCTAAGAGGGACCACATTTTTTGGTCTGTCCAGGAGATCTTCCCTTCCTCAAGCCCTCTCAAGGGCAATCCTCCAGCATCACAAGCTGAGGATTTACCCCACGAGAGCAGAGATTGGGGTGGACAGCAGCACTGCCTGGGTTCATCCATGGCCGGCAGGGACATCCAGAGCCACTTGTCCCACCAAGGCTGGGAAGAGCCCAGGAGGAGCAGGAGCTAAGCGCCCCTGGACCACTCGAGGCATGGGCAGCAGAGATGCTGCTGTTGTATATTTGAGGCAAGAAGGAGTGATTTCTGCAAGCCCCAGCGAGCCCAGGAATTTAAATCCCTTCCCAGGAATCCACGGCATGTGCAACACGCGCTGCCCTGACGTCAAGGACAGCCTGAATTAATTAGGGGTGAAATAATTAGGCAAAACACATCTTGTAAAATTATCAAAGGACATCTGATATCTGAAGCGCGCACAATGTTACAATAACTGCAATATCTGCATAACCTGTCAGAAGCAATAGAAATAAATGAATGTTGCTGTTATTAATGCTGAAGTTGTCTTTAAACCCATTAAAATCACCGTAGCCTCGGACCCAGGGAGGAGAAAGGTGGTGTACGACATCTGGGCTGATTAGAAGGAAGAGGAATCTGGTCAAGCTGGTAGATACAGCATTTCAAGCAGGGTTTTTGCTCTCAAAAAGCTACTATTTCTGGATGAAAAGGAGGATGAGGATTGGACTGCACCAAGAAAATAAGAAGAAAAAAAAGAAAAAAATCATAAAAATCTTGTATCTGGATATACATTTGGAGCAAAACTAAATTACACTCCTTCCCCCCCAGAAAAGATGTAATACCTATTTATTTGATTTGTCATATTTTCCACAAAATAAGTGTGAACAGGGTTCACTATAGATACACAAACTGGAAAAAAAAATAAATCATAAAAAGGAAACCCAGCACGAAGCTTGTGGTCAGAACAGACAATACTGGGCTTTGTTGTAATTACGACTGACTTTAATGGATAAATGTTGATTTTGGCATCCTGTCCCTTGCCCAGAAGCAACCGCTTAAAACTTCTGATTAACATTTGCATTTCAAATTGCCCAGAAAGTGAGACCATCTTAAGTTATCACCCTGGGATCTGCAAAGCAAACAGGCAAATTTGGAGTTATTTAGGAGTTACTGCAGGGGAGCTAAGGTCCCAGGAAGGGAAAACACCCTGCCCCTTGTGGCTGCACCCAGATCTTGCAAACGTGTACATGCCACACACGTACCCGGGTATGGAGACAATCATTTTTTCTCTGCAAGCTGGTGGAGAGCACGCTGATGTTCTCTGCATCGGGTGGGTATAGGCACTAAAGTGTCAAGTAAAGGTCCATCCTCACACCCTGAGAGGCAGCAGAGCCCGAACACCCACTGGGTGAGCCAGAGTGGGATGCTGCTGCTTTTCCCAGTTCAGGAAGCACCATGGGAGGTTCCACAGAGCACGGCGCAGCCACGTTGTGATGGATGCTGAACACACGAGGGAAAATGCGGCCAGCCGGGACCACAGGGCAGGAGGCGGGGTGATCTGGTTGGCCCCTCTCTCCTGCCTTGAAGCCAAACACCAGTTTCCATGCCCCACACTGGGATCTGAGCTGACTCTCAATGTGAGCAGGGCAGCACACCATTAAAAGTTGCCAGATCGTGACATTTTCCCTCCATCAGAGGAAGCCAGGTAATTCCTCGCACAGATAAAAGCACCCAAGAATATTTTACAACCAGCTGCAGCCCCATGAGACTGCCAGAGCTGCAGGTGTCTGTAAAGCACTTACCCAAGGAGCTCGATTAAGGATACATCCAAAGCTGAGCTCCTGCACAGGTGTTTAGAAAACTGCAAAGGAAAATAAAAAGCGCCCAACCAAACAGGTCTGAACCAAAAGATGTGCTTTCATTACTGTCATTTTTCTCCCCTCCATAGAGGGGGGTTTTGTTTTATACAGAACTAAAGGGGGAGAGGAGGTGGGCAGGGGTCAAAAGCAGCTTTGCAGGGATAAAGGTAACCCAAGTCACTCAGCTTTGACATGAAAAAAATACAAAGACAAGTTGTGGCCCCAGGTTTTCTAGTTAGCACTCCTGACTGCAGCTTGTGCCATTGCCAAGCTCTTCCTTTTCATCAGGTATTTACCATTTGACACTGAGAAGATCCTCTAGCCTGTACTACAGTTCAGGGAAGTGCTATGTAAAGTCTGCCATGCTGGTTATAAAGCTGGTGGGTACAGAATCAGAGAATCAGAGAATGTTCAGGGTTGGAAGGGACCTCTGGAGACCATCGAGTCCAACCCCCTGCCACAGCAGGGTCACCCAGGGCAGCCCACACAGGAACAGATCCGGGGGGGTTGGAAAGTCTCTAGAGGAGATAAATATATATATGCATATATCATCTCCATTCCTTTGCACACCCCTTGCCTTCTGAGTGGATCATCAACAGCAGCAGAGCTTGGAACACCGCAGCCACAGGAACACCGCTGATGGAACATTTTGCGTGTTTGGGCTCAGTGGGTATTAGTGATTATCTCTGTTGGGCGTTTCTTTTGTTTCTCTGTTGAGACAGTGTTATTAAATGGAAAGAACCCCTCTTCTTGCAGGTGACCTGCAGATTTTGTGCTCTGTTAAAAAGAGTACAAATTAATTTGTAAAACAGGGTAGGATGGAGAAGTTTTAGTAATTTAGTTAAAGGTCTGATAGAGCACAGCCCCCCTTTGGAAGTTTTCCTCTTTCCTAAGGAGCTTGCTGATACTGGAGGACAGGAATGGCCAGAGACTGCAAAACCTCAGCAATTCACCTATAGGCTGTGCGGCAAAATACTTGATACCTGTCAATCTCAATCACGATCCTGAACACAAAGAAATGCTTCTGCCTATCACTTCTGTTAAGAACTCTCAAAAAATCGGTTTATGGTGTCAAAAGTTAATGCTCAAAATGTCACTTACAGACACTCTGATTAATTACATTGTAAAGAATGAAACCACAACCCTTACCACTCAATGAGACCAGTGAAGTTGACTCACTGGTGTTTAAAAGTTGAGCACTAGCTTCTGATTAAAAATAATATGATATGACGTGAGCAGAAATAATGATTCTGGGAGCTGAAATGCCAGCCACCATCCCACACCTCATCGACTGCACTGGGGATTAGAATTTAAAAATGAGATCTAAAGATGTATCTGCCTGCACCCAGCACAGATGGAGAAGGCACTGGGCTACCAAATCAGTGTCACCAGGCTTCCCTCCAAAATGTTGTAGTTTTTTATTTAGCAAATAAATAAGTGAAGGAGCCACACTGTGCTCCAGCAAGGAAGAACTGACCTGTGGCCACCCAGATAGCAACATCTACAGACACATCTTTTTCTTCCCTCCCAAAAAGTTATACCTTCTTCCACTGACTCTACAAGAATAAATTCAAACTCCTACCTCTTACTGAAGGCAAAACATTGCCAGGGCAGAAAAGCCAGTTTTCTGCAGTGTGCTGTAACCCAGAGCACCCAACAGCACCCACCAGAGCACTTCCAGCTTGCCCAGCAGCCCTCCTTTGCTTCCCTTAAAGCTCAGCCAAGACAAGACACTGCCATTTTCCTGCCAAGGTACATATATGAGTATATATATATATTATATATGAGCTCAGCCTCAAATGCAAAGAGAAACACAACTTCGTCACCTCCCCACAAGGAAAGTCTCAGTCACGTGTCCTTGGACTGTCCAACACATCCCCAGCCATCCCAGACAGCTGCCGGGTTTTGGGGTTCGTACTGTTTGCCTCTGGCCTTTGCTCCATGGCTTATTCTCACTAGCAGAGGCTGGATCCACCCCGCTTTAGGGCCTATCCTTCCCCAAATCAGTATGCAATCTTGCACTCTGAAGCTGGTGGTGACACCCACCATCGACTTCATCGGCAGCGTGACCAGCAGGGTCTGTCAGCAGCACTGGAGGTCGGCCCATGGATAACTGTCACATTGGCACGCAAATGCAAAGCCTGTTGTCAAAAACTCCCTGAGAACCACACCCACAGGGGTGTAAAAACACATTTGGGCTCCAGGGACCCACTCATACAACTAGTTTATCCAGAAACCAATGCTCCTGAGGACCTTCTACTAGGAGAAACCAAGCTATTTGAAGGAACAATACCCCAGTTGTGCTCTGGGTGCACACAAAGCAGACGCATTAGTCCAGCATGTGACCCAACACGGTTCAGTTTAGGGCTTGCTTAGGTCCACATCGACCTCCTGCTCTGCAGGTACATGTATTGATGTACCTCCACATCCAGCTCTGTAGGCAGATGTGCTTCTGCTCTTATGACACAACCTCAAATATTCATAGAATCATAGAATCATTCAGGGTGGAAAGGACCCTTGGGACCATCGAGTCCAACCATTAACCCTGCTCTACAAAGCTCATCCCTAAACCATGTCCCCCAGCACCACATCTAAAGGAGCCTTAAACCCCTCCAGGGATGGTGACTCCCCCCCTCCCTGGGCAGCCTGTTTCAGTAGTCCTCAGCCGACACCTGGGTTTCTGCATTTTTATTTATTATTGGTATTCACCATTTACTTCAGTGGTCCCAGTACTGGGCTGCATCTGCCTCCCTTCAAAAGCCAACAGCAGCACAGCTAAGGATTTATTACCATTTGAGCGAATCATGGCTCACAAACCATAGCTATAAATTCACTCCCTATTTCACCTAAGAGGCAAAATAAAGTTTGAAAGAAACCATTTAGAACAGGGCAGACTTTTAAGTAGCTACCCCTCCTCTGCAGGTCACTGAATTTGGTCACCAAAAGAGGACTAAAATGAAAACAGAGGGGATAAATAACTACAGAAGTCAAGCTCTATGAACTTTGCGTGCATTTCAATTGATAGGAAGCCAGTCCTGACTTCCCACTACCCTGATGGCATCACAGTGCTTGAAGGTCACAGAAGATCAGAATAACAGAATAAAGGAGTAACAGGTGATTAAAGACAACTTTGAGAGTCTTTCCACTCGTATTTGGGTGCCACCATTTCTTAGATCTGTAATTAAGAAGTTTTCCAGGTAGTTATGAGGTGAAGTCGTCAACACACCGGGACCCCTCTAGGACCACAGGAAACTGAGGGACAGGGCCCATACTGGAAGACATGATATAAATTTGCAACAAGGGGGTTTCACCTGGATCAACAGCATAGTTTGAAATCTTGATTTTATAATTTGCAATTTCCTTCATTCAACCTTGGTTTGGTCCTTGATTGGCATCATTGCTGCTGACAGTCAGGAGCGCTGGGCAGAGTTTTGGTAAGCATGGAATAAATCCTAAATAAACCCAGAGCGCGATAAAGCTCCATCCGCGCCACACTGGCATCATCAGAGCTGGAGCTGGATGGTGAGATCTCACCTACATCGCACCAGGTGCCTGCCAACACCGGCTGCTCAGGAAGGCGATGCCCAGTACCCACCACCACCTCAAACCAGCATGGTTCTTAGCAAAGTGAACCCGAGTCAGAACCAGCATCGCCGAAATGGAGGCTCCTCCTGTGAAACTGCTGCTTTCAGTACGTTATTTTTAGCTTGCTAATGATATAGTTACCAAACATACCAGTAGGGCTGGGCAGGCCCCTCCTTAAGACAAAAAAAAAAATAAAGGAGTGACAGTGTACAAAGAAATGGAGATGGATTCAATAAAGTCAAAAAAAAACCCCAACCCATGTAACTACCACCACTGAAGACCATAATGCACCAAACCCCACCTCTACAGCTGCCTGAAGGGAGGTTGCAGTGAGGTGGGTGTTGGACTCTTCTCCCAGGTGACTGGTGATAGGACAAGAGGAATCACAGAGACTGTTCAGGGTTGGAAGGACCTCTGGAGATCATTGAGTCCAACCCCCTGCCAGAACAGGATCACCCAGGGCAGGCCACAAAGGAACAGATCCAGGCAGGTCTGGTAAGTCTCCAGAGATGGAGACTCTACAACCTCCCTGTGCAGTCTGTTCCAAGGCCTCACCACTCTCTCAGGAAAGACATTTTTCCTGATATTTCTTGATGATTAAGGGACTTAAGCATCTCCCCTATGAAGAAAGACTGGGAGAACTGTGTCTGTTTAGTCTTGAGAGGAGAAGACTGAGAGAGAACCTTATTACTGTCTATAAGTATCTGCGGGGTGGGTGTCAAGTGGAAGGGGCCAGGCTCTTGTCAGTGGTGCCCTGAGATAGGACGAGGGGCAATGGGCACAAACTGGAACCCAGGACATTCCACCTCAATATCAGGAAAAACTTCTTTGCTGTGAGAGTGACAAGGCCTGGAGGGGTTTGATCCCTGAAGGGGTTCAAAAAACATCCAGATGTGGCACTGCAGGACATGGCTTAGTGTTCATGATAATACTTAGTAGATGGTTGGACCTGATGATCTTGAAGGTCGCTTCCAACCTTAATGATTCTGTGATGGAGCAATGAGGTCTGCAAGAGCTCCATTCAGGCAGACTAAAGAAAACACTGAGGAACACAAGCTGGATGCAAGACTCCTGGGGCCAACTCCTCACTACTCTCCACCCAGAGAGATAAATCAGCATAGAGAGCATGGAAGACCTGAAAATTAAACTATAACCCCTCCATATATCCTGGGGCAGCAGCTGACATTTCCAAGCACCTGGTGAGCTGTCAGCAGCCAGAAGGAATTGTTGTAATAGACCATCAGCAGCTAAGCTGCATCATAAGCTAGTAATAATAACCTACAATGGAGCCTTTTAATTTATTTTTAGTCTTGTAACACCCAACAGCAGAGTAAGAATACATTTCCAAATGGGTCTGCTGGCTCACAACCATTTCTTCTCTAAAAGGGTTATAGGCTGCCAGCTCCAGGGTGAGGAGAAGGACTGAATATTTACAGCGTAGCAATTGCTGGGGAGAACCTGAGCTTCTAATCACAGACCCACCCTTCGTCATCATCACAACACAAAGTTCTTTTCTTGTGAAGTTTACCCACAGATTTTAAGGTGGCTACAGCGTGGTTAGGATGCCTTGTGCAGAGCCACATCTCAGTGGAGATTGCTGTCTGACTGATTTCCCCTACACTGGGCCACCCCAACCCCTACATGGCCAGGCTTTCCTCCTGCTGACATCCTTGTGCTCCACAGCATATTCCCTTCCCTGGCTGCTGGATGAGTCCAGAGACCACGCCAGACTAGAGTTCACTCTACTCAAAGTTATCTTAATATCAACCAACACCGCAGAAAAACATGAAGTGCTAAGCTGCTCGGGTTTGTTGTTTTTTTTCCTTAAAGTTCTCTCAAAGGAGTGAATTTAAAATTCACACACAACACTCCTGCCCTCTCTCTTAGGAGGCTCCTTCTGAAACCACGCAGTTTCTACTGAGAACAAAACCAAGCGAACAAAAGGCTGCCTCTGGTCTGAGCTCCCTCCTCTCCTCACTGAAGCCTTGTAGCCTTTTAGCTACCATGAGATAAAGTGAGAAGGGGGACGTGCTATTAATCACCATTATTATTATTATAGTGCCGTTATGGTACATTTGATGTGCACTGAAGCTGTTCTGTGGGTTTAGGTTGGAGCTGAGGAAGAATTTCTTCCCCTTGGGGTTGTCCAGGCCTGGCCCAGGCTGCCCAGGGCAGCATCGGAGTCCCTATCCCCAGAGGGGTTTCAAAGATGTGGAGCTGTGGTGCTGAGGGACATGGGTTAGTGGTGCCCTGGCAGTGCTGGGTTAATGGTTGGACTCGATGACCTTAAAGTCATAAGAGAGTGGAGCATCTCCCTGCTGAGGAAAGGCTGAGGGAGCTGGGGCTCTTTAGCTTGGAGGAGACTGAGAGGTGACCTCATTCACGTTTATAAAGATGTAAAGG
This sequence comes from Megaceryle torquata, assembly GCA_024611175.1. Taxonomy (NCBI): domain Eukaryota; kingdom Metazoa; phylum Chordata; class Aves; order Coraciiformes; family Cerylidae; genus Megaceryle; species Megaceryle torquata. The sequence goes on from JANIJG010026012.1 coordinate 181,384, forward strand.
GCGAGTGTCAGGAGGATGGAGCCAGGCTCTGATCAGTGACATCCAATGATAAGCCAAGGGACAATGGGTGCAAGCTGGAACAGAGGAGGTTCCATGGAAACATGAGGAGGAACTTTTTCATGGTGAGAGTGACAGAGCCTGGAAGAGGCTGCCCAGGGAGGTTGTGGAGTCTCCTTCTCTGGAGACATTCAAAACCTCCAGGGATCTGTTCCTTTGTGAGCTGCTCTAGGTGATCCTACTCTGGCAGAGGGGTTGGACTCGATGATTTTTGAGGTCCCTTCCAACCCCTAACACTCTGTGATTCAGTGATAATTAATCTCACCATTTCCAGTGTGCACAGGACTCCTCCTCCACCATGGTGCACTGGACACCTCTTCCACCACGGTGCACGGGACACCTCCTCCACCATGGTGCACGGAACATGTCCACCATGGTGCATGGGACATCTCCACCATGGTGCACGGGACATCACCACCATGGTGCACGAGACATCACCATGGTGCACGGGACATCTCCACCATGGTGCACGGAACATCTCCACCATGGTGCACGGAACATCTCCACCATGGTGCACGGGACATCTCCACCATGGTGCAGGAGACATCTCCACCATGGTGCACGAGACATCACCATGGTGCACGGGACATCTCCACCACGGTGCATGGGACATCTCCACCACGGTGCACGGGACACCTCCTCCACCATGGTGCACTGGACACCTCCTCCACCATGGCGCACGGGACATCTCCACGGTGGCGCACTGCCGCACTGCCAGCAGGTGGGCTATTCATAGCCCTCTAGGAAGAAGAAGGGCACCATTCAAGTTTACCACATTTCTTTTAAATGCTAGTGGGTTGTTTCAAGCTGCCTTCTGCTCCACCTGCAGGTCCCACGCCTGCAAAACTCTGGGTGTTTCCTTTCTGACTCTGCCCACAGAAACCATTTCTCTCTGCCTGCTTCCCAGATGTGTGAGCAGCTGACAGCACCTCAGAAGCACTAACATGGGACCTTATTTCTCACCTAGCTGTGATGGCCAAGCAAGGTCCACCAGCTTTAGGACAGCCAGCCTTACATGTACATGTTTCCTCCCCACAGATTCTGTCAACAGGAAACAAAAACAGCCAAGCACAGTTGCAGAAAGGCTCCACTTGGGAGTGCAGGGGTGAAAAGCACAGAGCATCACAGCGTCCAGACCACGCAGCAGTCCCTTCACCTGTGCTCTCATCTCACCCAACTGAAGCTCTCATTTCTTTTCTTTCTTGTTTATTTTTTCTGTCCCCCCCTTCACTTGAAGGTTACTATTTCTGCTAGCCATTGATCCCTGGTCAGAGGAAAGGACCATACAACACTAAGAGAGAAAACCAGAGCTGGAAGAAGGCCACATAATTTGTTGAGAAGCTTTTTTGGCCCAGTCAGATCTTCTCACACTGCAGGAGGTAGTTTTACCTCTCCAGGCAGCAGTTTAACTTAAAATAAAATTCAGCAGGTGTCACCCAAAATTGTCAACTGCCAGAGGTCCCATTCACACAGCCCCTGCAAGAAAAGGATTTTGCATCACATGGGAGCCTGAATTTCTTAAAGTAACAGCATTGTTGGCAACATCCCTAAAATGCTATCTTCCATCCCACTGCGGTTCTGAAATTACAGGCCACCTAGCTGCAAGACAAAGTGTTTCTGAAACTTAGCATCTTTATTTTGCTTGTGTAAGTCATATGAAATAAGAACAACCTCTCGAGTAAATGTGCATTCTGCTTCCAAGTCTAACCAGAGTTAGTAGTAGTAGGCTTGAAATGGGATAAAAGAGACACAGCTGCCACTCCTAAAAACCATACAACAGCTGGATGGGGGTGACTGGGAAGCTGGTGGGATTTTATCCTTCTGCCCACTTAGCCAGGTTTTGTATCTGGGTAGACACTAACAACCAAATATTTCGTGCCACTCTGCTCTAAAAAACCTTGCAAGATCATCACAGGTAATCCAGGTATTAGATGTGTGATTGGAATCAAAGAACTGCCAGACTGGATCTCCACCCATGTCCTCCATGGGTCCATGTCTTCTCCCAAGGAGTCAACAAGGAGGAGATGAAGATACCACTGGTTAGTGCCCGGCTCCCATCACCATCACCCAGACAAAGGTTGGCCAAAGCACTCCTAAAGGCTTAGCAGAGACAGGAAAGCTGCCGGTGCTCCAAGGGAAAATACAGAAACACTGAATGCACTTTAATGGCAACAGGAAGCATCTCAAGAGGACTGGCAGAGGAAATCTGCCAAGCTTCTCTGTCGAGAGATTTCATCCTATTTCTTGAGGGGTCTATTTTAAGACAATTTCAGTGACCTTACTTAAACAGAGATTATGCTGTGTTTCAATTAATTTTTACAGCATTATAATTAATATTTTGGTGTCTGCTGGAAAGCATGCTGAGCAGTGTAAAAATCCACATGCGCGGCAAGATGACAAGTGCTGTTATCGAGGCGGAAGGAAGAAGATAAGAGCTCTCCAGCCTTGCCTGGCAGGGCAGAGTGGCACCCCTTCGGATGACTGCTCTGGTGAGGGGCCAGCAAACCAAAAATACAGGAAAGGTCAGCGTTCCTCCTCAAATAACTGATCCAGTGTCATTAGGGTGGAGCTATTTTCTCACATACACCAACACCACAGGCAGAGCTTCTTCCCACCACCTGCTCAAATAACTGAGGCCCAGGAGGTGCAACCAGCAAAACCACCAAGGCAGCTTATATCAGTGCACCTTTTCTTTCCCCTCAGAGAGCTGAATCATAGCTCATCTCATCTGATACAGTAACTCCTTAGCACAATGACCACCTCTCAAGTAAATCATTCTCGCATCCCTATACAGGCTTCTTTCTGCAGGGCTCATCTCTGCTTCTGTTTCATCCTTGGACTTGCAGGAAGCCCGAGGACACTGCATCTCTCCACTACCACAGTACTTCATGATACCACCTCTCCAGTACCACAGTACTGCATGATACCACCTCTCCAGTACCACAGTACTGCATGATACCATCCCTCCAGGACCACAGTACTGCATGATACCATCCCTCCAGTACCACAGTACCTACAGGCTCTTTTCTCTCAACACACAACATCTTCAAGCCAACAGAGATCCAGCAGCTTCACCACCAAGCAAAAGATCTCTCTCTACACCCACACTAACAAACAAGACCAAACTGCTGACACACGGAAAAGAACCCATTTAAGTCCCTGAGTGCGCTGGTACTTCCGGAGCAGTGTTTTCCCCCAGCACAACGTGAAATGCTCTGTTTTGGTTTCTACTGCTATGGTTTCAATGAGGCCCAGCTTCTGACTGCTTCTACAGGGGACAATCAGAGCAGGACCATGCAAAGAGGCTCGCAAGGATGGATGTCCACTAGGAGTAGGGAGGTGATTGTCCCACTGTACTCAGCACTGGGGAGGCTGCAGCTTGAGCACTGGGTCAGTTGTGGGCAGTGCAGGGTAAGAAAGACATTGAGGGGCTGGAGCAG